>ML383778.1:8132-120025 GCA_005239525.1 Nicotiana knightiana
ACATAGTTTAGTGTCGAGGGTTCCGGGGATTATGTTCTTTGTGAGTAAACAATTGCAATTCTTACAAATATCAAATTAGTCTCAAGTTTTGGAGATTTTTCTTCTACTTTTGAATTGTAAGATGATTTTTCTATGTTTTTTTTCCTGATAATAAGTAATCAAAGATTTTATAAATGCTTGCGCAAGTTTTTCCTATGCTTATTGATCTGACATGAAATAGGTTGCTGAACTCCTACGAGCTAGGAATTTCCCTTTTGATGCGCGATGCAGAACATATACTTTTGTTGTTAGAGAGATCCATAAATAAAGAAGGCTTTAAAAAGAGCTTATAAGACAAACTTTTAGTGAATATAGACTCTTGGACTTTGAACTCACGACACTAAACTATGTTGTCTCACTGATCCTGTTGATCTATTTGTTGATAGATTATTTATGAGGGAGTGTTTTAATCATAGGTGTTGATATGATGGATAAGATCAATGGTAGAAGTATGGCTGAATACATATGAAGACACTTAAAGTTGGCACAATTTTTCATTTAAACACCTAAACTTAAGGGTGTTCCTATTGAGCACTTATACTACCCGAAACGCGTTCCATTTAGGCACATGTTTGACAATTAGCCAAACTCACAGAGTGTGTGCAATGCACTCGCTGCTGACGTGGCGAATGACGAAAAAAAAAAGGAAAAACTATTTTAAAATTTATTTAGTAAACAAAATAAAATAATATTCTCAAAAAGAAAAGAAAAACTTCAATTTACACCCAATCAGAAAATGACACATTATCAACAAAAGAAAAAACAAAAAAAATGACACATTGGTGTTCTGGAAATCATTGTTTTTGGTGTTCTTCACTATCTTCATGTGTGTTCTTGTTCTAGCCACGATTTTAATCCAAAATTTCAAGAGAAACTCCTCCAAGTTTGTTATAACTTCAGCTAAAGATTCCCCACGAAGACCCAAGACAACCCCCAATATTAATTTCTCAATTTTTCATCAAATCAAGTAACCCATTTTAAACCTTCAAGCTTTCTTAAAGACCCCATTAATGGTGTTTTGACTTCAAATGAAGAATACGGTCTCACTTCGGTTTCAATCAACTGGGATGTTGGTTCAAACTTTCGAGCTAAATTAATGGTGGAGGCACAACAATGGTGGAAGTAGGGGAGACAATGGTGGAAGTGATGGTGGAGAGAAAGAAGAAGAAGAAGAAGAAAGAAAGAAATAAAAAGGAAAAAAAGAAGATTAAATCTGTCATTTGGGATCTTCACGTGCCTATATTGGGTGAAACTCACTCTATGTGCCAACTGAGCAAGAAGTGTCTAAGTGGAACAAGTTTCAAATAGTATAAGTGTTTAATAGGAACACCCATAAGTTTAGGTGTCTAAATGAAAAAATTATGTCAATTTTAAGTGTCTCTATATGTGTTCAACCTAGAAGTATTGAAAAATACAAATGGAACCTGGAATCAATCTAAACTTTGGTCACTGTTGTGTTGATATGAGGGATAAGATCAGATAGTAGAAGTATTGAAATTTGAAAGACTGCAAAAGGAACTTGGGATTAATCTAAACTTTGGTCGCTCTTTGGGCTGTATATTTTGTCATTATTACATCGAAAAAGATCAACATGTAAAAAATTTGAAACTTCATTGACCAAATTAACTTCACATAAGAAATTCTTTCTTGTTATTTGGTGTTAAAAGTTAATTTGTGATGATTGAGTCATGTATTTTCTTGGATCCTGGAGTAATTCTTCCAATTTAGGAGACCATCTGACCGTCAGTGAAGTGATTTCAACTATAATACTTACTTTGACATGATTTACAGTGACAGATATCTGGTGAAAGCACCAGAGATATGGCTTACGAGTGTAAAGCTGGATTAGGTCACTAGGTGGATGCTTCTTTTGTATTCCTGGTAAACTCCTGAAAGAATAAACTATCTTTTTGAGCTACTGTTTCTCTCTGGTGTGCATAGCAATGTACTTTTTCCTTTAATGTGTGTAGGAGGAGGATATCAAACCATGGAAGAGTTGCTGGCACTGATAATACAGGAACAGGACTCCACAAGATATGGTATATATAGTGTTACCTTCATACGACATGATTGATTTGCAAAGATTTTGATTAACTCACTCTCTCGTGCAGGTTGGTTTGCTAATTGCTGAGTGATATGATAATACCTTGCTTGTGTTATTTGTCAATGGTGTTAAAGAATATTTCATGTAACCTGGGGCTCAGCAGATTGTTCTTGCTGCTGCAACAGCAAGTGATTGTGAGGTACTGAATTTACCGAACAGAATGCTTTTGTTCGTTATGTTTCTAAAAAGCTTGGACTGTCAGTCTGTGAGGTTGGTGACTGAGATGTTGTAGAAGCAAGATATCAAGTTGCTTTCATTTGTGTGATTATTACTGGGTGGAGCCTGAGCTCCAGTGGAGAAACCTTTGACAGACTTAAGGAATACAGAGCTTGATCAGCAAGCTTGGAAACAAATTCTTCCAAAATATTCATTTCAAACCAGGGAATGGAGTGCACATCAGGTTTTGGAAGGACAATTGGCTCAATAATTCTGCACTCATGGATGACTATCTTAACATTTTCTACATTGCCTTGGACAAGAAGAACTCTTCAATAACTCAGAATAGAAGCAACGACAACAGGGATGTGCACCTTAGAAGGTCCAAGACTGGGAAATGGAGAGTTTGATGGAATTGCTGGCAAAAGTGGAGAGCTGCAACATTGATGAAGATTTTTCAGACACCGTGTGCTGGGGTAGCAAGAGCATTTTTACAGTCAGAATGCTACAAGCAGACCTGCACTCAAAATCAAATTCTTGATGCATGGCCCTGGAAATTGATATGGATGACAAAGTTACCTATTAAAGTTATCTGCTTCAGTTGGATTGTCATACATGAAGCTTGTCTAACACAAGACATGCCACTGGTACACATTAGTTGGAGTTCATGGGAAGTTGATAAAGCCATCAAGAAAGTCTGGTTGATAGTCCCCGCAGCTATTTGTTAACGTTTATGGACTGAGAGGAATAAATGATGTTTTGATGGCATCTCAACTCCAAATCGCTCTCTTAAAGCTAAATGCTTGCTTCGCTAGCGTTTGGACATAGATTTGGTTGAAACTTGAAAAAAGAATTTTTAAAGTTGTGTTGAAAAATAATTTTTGGAAGTTGAAGTTGTGTTTGGACATGCATTTTATTTGAAAAAAGAAGAAGTTGAAGTTCTGTGAGTGACAGAAAAGGTTTCACCCAAAAGCTGCCCTAAATCAGTTTTTGGGAACTTGAAAATAATTTTAATTTTTTCCAAAAACTGATAATGTTTTATGAACAAACAATGTTTTCACTTTTATTTTGAAAAAAGGTAGTCAAATTCTATGGCCAAACAGGAGCTTCAATTGTTCAACTGGACGAAGTTGTCCGGACAGTTTTTGGATTTTGTTAGTACTCTAGTCTTAGATTGATTTTTTGTATAGGTGCTACCTATCTTCTTTTTTCTTTTTGTCTCTTGTAATTTTGCATTTTCTTGATGCCTTATTAATGAACACCTTACTTCATCAAGAAAAAGGAATACAGAAAATTATGGTTATCTGAAAGCAAATTGTAAATGTTTCACCCACCGATATTGTTAAGCCAACTGAGCTTATTCATGATTTACCTTTTCGCATCAAGCCCTAGGAACCTTGTCATTTTTCTGCGCTTTTGCTTTCATTAATACTGCTCTCTGGTATTAATCCTCATGTGATTAATCAGCATTTGAGCTTTTGGATGAGAAATTCACTGTCTCATGTCTATTTCTATTTACTACTACTATAATTCCTGGTGATTTGCTTTAACCTAAAATTGATTTCATGAACTGGTGCACTATGCTGTCATAGGGCCGCAAAATGCTTAAATGCTTATTTCTTGGTCTCAAGTTGGTTTATTGGCTTAATTCATTGGTTAATATATGAAAATTTTGCCAGTTTTATAATGCTTCAAACATAATCCTTGGAAACCCAAAGAACTACTCAAGGAAAGGGATGCAGTCTCTCCCGTTTGACCTTTGGAGAGGAGAAGAAACGTCCGTTTTTTGCAAAAAGGGCTCTTCGACCAAGAAGGCATTCTAGTAGGGTGACCACTACATAAGTCGCCGAAGCAGGCTATCTTTTTTTGATCCTCCTTCCCGAGTAGGGAAGATGACACAAACTGCAAACTTGAATTTCCACTATCTAACATAAGACTAACTTCATTTTTTGATATGTATTCTTGCATAGGAGTTTAACATTTCTCAAATGAATATCAATTCTGTCATGTATTACACCAATACGCTTAACTATGCACTATATGATTAGTGATATGATAAGTGCAGTTATAGACTTGAGCAAATTCTAACTGAAAGAGTGTAGTGAATAGCCCATCATTTGAGGAGCCTTTGTATCTGATTTACATAACTAGTCCTAGAGCTTTTCTCGCTTATATGTACTACATTTATACTGTTTTTGTTCTACAGATTTCATCACCATCTAACTTCTAATTATATTTAATGAAATATCACTTGCTGTTTAGAAAAAAAAAAAAAGAGTCATTTATATGCTGCAGCAAATTCATCGCTTTCCTGAGAAACAAATTGAATAATTATTTGAGTAACAAAGTGAAAAGTAATTATTTCAGGGCACAACGATTGCATCTATTATGAAACAGAACTAATTGCCCATTAGATTTTCTTTAAGGTGCTATTTCAAGAGCTTTAGCTTATAGGTTCTACTCTCTTCTAAATGCGCAAGTTTCACATTATTAATGAAGCACTTAATAGGGGTGGCAAACGCGTCGGTCGGATCGAAAATGGATAAGGCAAAAACGAATAAAATATCCAACCCGCCCATATTTAATACAAATAGAAAATGGTATAAACAATGGATAATATGGAATGTGATCACTTTTGGGAGAAATGTCTAGTCTTCCCTTTTTAAGGAAAACTACCAGTTATGTCCATTTATAAGTAGCTTTGTGTACGATCAAAATCGAACCGTTTGACTAATCAAGATCAGGATAGTAGGTCGAGAATCGATCCCGTGTTATATCAGACCGAGGTGAGAAGGTGCAGTACCGAGCTCGGGACTCGAAGGACCGATCGAGATCGAGATCAGCCATGATCGAGACCGAACGGGATAAACATTGAGAGAGACTGAAGAAAGCCTATTAACGGAAAGCCGAGATATCTGTGTCTGGGCAAGAATCGTGGCGGAAATCTCGGCACGAATCGAATCAAGAATGGTTATTCAGCCAATCATGAGATTTCCTTCTGTATTTAGAATTGTACCATAAGTAGGATTCGTCTACTATATAAAGGGGATTCTAATCATTTGTAAACATCTAACTCTCACAAATCAAAGCAATAATATACATTTTTGTCTCTTAAAGCTCTATTGTTCTTCAATTCAGTTCATATTTATTAATTAAAGACTCTGCCGGTTCGAAGGCAGAGTGGTACTAATTCTTATAACGCACACTGCTTTAAGCTTGTTCTCATAAGTGTTTTTGATTTCAGGATCAGCATGTCGAACTCTCAAATATTACCCAGACACGCCGACAATGGCCTTGGTTTTCATGGGAAAAACGGAAATATAGACGCCCCAGGGATCGAAGTGCCTCAGGCTGGCCTCAAGGGAGTACCGATTGCAAACCCCATCGACATAGTTCTCATGTCGCCCTAAATGCGAATTTGTGCGTCGATCCCAAAAATAGCGTCCGCAGAGACGTTCGACTAGCTGGTCAAGATACACAGAGCGGCGAAGATGGCGGAGTCACCATTCGATTAATATTTGAAATGTTGCAGGATCAACAAGCTGCCATAGCACAACTCCAAAATCAGAACCGCGCATAGAGTAGGGCTGAACCCGAGCCCTCACTGGAAGTTGTTCACATGACCGAACCAGTACCGGAGAGGTCAAATGTGAATGAATCAAGGAATGACCCCGCCATTATGAAAATGCTTGAAGAGCTCAAAAAGCTAAGGGGGAGAAGAAGATTGAAAAAAATGACAGAAAGGTAGAGACGTATAACTCCCGAGTTGATCAAATTTTGGGGGCACCATCGGTTCTGAAGGGTTTGGATTTGAATAAGTTCGTGCAGAAGCCTTCCCCCCCAAGTGCGGCTCCCAAGCCCATCCCAAATAAATTTCGCATGCCAGAAATTTCCAAGCATAATGGAACCAGCGACCCCAATGAGCATGTCACTTCTTACATATGCGCAATAAAGGGGAACGATTTAGAGGGTGATGAGATTGTGTTCGTTCTACTGAAGAAGTTCGTAGAAATTTTATCAAAGGGGAAAATGATATGGTATCATAACTTGCCTCCCAACTTCATTGATTCTTTTTCCATACTCGTAAATTCCTTTGTCAAAGCACACGGTGGAGCCATAAAGGTCGAGATTAGGAAGTCGGACCTCTTCAAAGTGAAGCAGAAAGACAACGAAATGCTCAGAGAGTTCGTATCTCGGTTCTAGATGGAATGTATGGACCTATCACTGGTCGTAGATGATTGGGCGTTCCAGGATCTTACTCAAGGGCTGAATGTATGAAGTTCGGTGGCCTCACGACAGTTAAAGCAGAATTTAATCGAATATCCAGCTGTGACCTGGGCCGATGTGCATAATCGGTACCAGTCAAAAGTTAGGGTCGAGGATGATCAGTTGGGAACTCCTTCCGGTTCCATTTATCCAAACATGCCCGTCGGCAGAATTCAAAGAGACATCGACAGAGAACCGCGATCAAACAGAGATCGGTATCAATCATACGGTGGAGATCTGGGAAGCAGCGGTCCTGGACGCAACCCCGTTCGAAATGATCGAAAAAATGATCGAGGACAGAGCTCCCAAGGGCTCATAAGTAAGAGTGGTTTCGATAGGAATGATGATCCCACAGAAGCACCATGACTATCAGATACAACTTCAATGTTGATACATCATCTATTGTATCGGCCATTGGGCGGATCAAATATACTAGGTGGCCTCGACCCCTATGGACTGATCCGACCCAGAGAAATCCTACTCAAATGTGCAAATACCATGGTACTCATGGTCATAGAACAGAGGATTGCAGACAGCTGAGGGAGGAGGTAACCTGTTTGTTTAACGAGGGTCATCTTCGAGAATTTTTGAGCGACCAAGCTAAGAACTCTTCAGAGACAGGGATGCAAACAGTAAGAACCGCAACACGTGATCCACATGATCGTTGGCGGGGTCGACATTCCACAGGGACCCGTATTCAAACGCACCAAGGTGTCGATAACGAGGGAAAAGCGGACTCGAGACTATGTGTCGGAAGGAATCTTGTCTTTCAATGACGAGGACGCAGAGGGGATCTCACAACCCCACAACGACGCACTGGTAATCTTTGTTTTTATGAATAAACTTCAAGTTAAACATATTTTGATTGTTCCAGGTAGCTCGATTATTATTATTCGATCGAGGGTCGTAGAGCAGCTCGGCCTACAGGATCAAATTGTGCCTGCAGCTCGGGTTCTTAACGGCTTCAACATGGCGAGTGGAACTACAAAGGGTGAAATTATCTTTACAGTAAATGTGGCTGGGACCACCAAAGAAACAAAGTTCCATGTGATCGAGGATGACATGAGGTACAACGCCTTGCTCGGAAGGCCTTAGATCCATAAGATGAGGGTAGTACCTTCGACCCTTCACCAAGTTCTGAAGTTCCCGACACCGGAAGGAGTAAAAATGGTGTACGGGAAGAAACCTACCGCCAAGGAGTTGTTTGCAGTCGACGAAGTGATATGGTATATGTACTTTCATCAGCAAAATGAAGGGGAACCAGGAGGCCAAATAGAAACCACATACACCGGATCAATGATGATGACGACTACTGGATCCCTCGATCCTTCATAATTCCCGACGACTCCGACGCTACCAAGTCAATGGTCGAAGAGATGGAACAAGTCACGTTGATCTACCACCAGCCCGAACGAAAGGTATACCTAGGCACGAGGCTAACCCCCGAGCTCAGGAACAAACTTATTCATTTCCTTAAAGCTAATATGGATTTCTTTGCCTTGTCCCATCTCGATATAATAGGTATCCCACTAGAAATCACTACCCATCGACTAATCCTAGACACCAAATTCCGTCCAGTAAAGTAGAAAAGAAGGCCCTAGTCTGAGGTTAAGCATGCATTCATCAAGGACGATGTCACGCCCCAAACTGGGGGAGCGTGATTGGCGCTCAATCGAGTGACCCCGGCCGAGCAAGCCTGTTAGATTTCCTTCTACCCAAACTAATACATGAATAAAGAGGATATGTATTCCATTAATCAAACACTAAGTAGTTTTCATTAGCAACTTCCATTTCATTTCCGTTAGTATCTTCATTCATAATTTCCAAAATATTACAAGTTTAAAGATATAATGAAAAACGTGTTTGCTAAATACCAAAATTTCTAGTTTTGACTCCCAACATAAACCCACCACCCACAACCTGTCTACGTAGCCTCTAAGTACAACTGAAGAGTAATATAGAAATGCCGACAACAAGGCTCCGGCTATACCTCAAAACACAAAGTACATGAGAAACAAGAGATACATGACCCCGAAATGAAGTGAGGCTCACCAAGTCAGCTGAAGAGAGTGTACTACTATCACTGATCACTGTTGTCTGTTGTGGAACCACCTGCATCTATTAAAGATGTGACGCCCCCGGCAAAAGGGACGCTAGTACCGTCGAATAGTACTAGTATGTGAAACTAAAACACTATCTCAATAGAATGAACAATAATACAGGGGAAACAATCAAGAATGCAATATGAGCTTTAAATAACACTAAAACATCAAGTTAAGGATCACATAAATTTTCAATTCAATTTCCACATTATTAGATTGGATGGTTTTTAGTGCCAATATGCCACAGTCCATATACCACCGTGTTCTTACACGGAGTTCGATCTCGGCCCGATCGGCTAAGCCATCTCATTTGAGACATCAACCATATTTACAATTTCATCCACAATACCACTGTGTTATTACACGGAGTCTGATCTCGGCTCAATCGGCTAAGCCATCTCATTTGAAATATCAACCATATTCACAATTTCATCCACAGTACCACCGTATTATTACACGAAGTCCGATCTCGGCCTGATCGCTAAGCCATCTCATTTGAGACATCAACCAAATTCATAATTTCATCCACAATACCACAGTGTTATTACACGAAGTCCGATCTCGGCCCGATCGGCTAAGCCATCTCATTTGAGACATCATCCATATTCATAATTCATATTTATTTCCTATATTTTCACTGCATTGGCACGAGTGGCCAAATTATAAAGTTATTCTTGGCGCTTGGCCGTATTTCATGATTCAAGTTCTTTTATTTCTTCCAATTTCAAAGATCACCATCAAATAACATATATAATATTTCAGCAATCATATACCTCAAATTCATTAGTAATGAAAATTTCAAACACAAAATATTTCAACCAAAATAATGGGGCATACCAACCAGCAATAGAAACACATATCAAAATCATAAACAATCAATACACCATTTACTCTTGCAATACTCTTTCCCAGAAATGACAATGTACAATTTTAACACCTGAGTATGTAAGAACTCGAGTCACACTGGATACATTTATAAAGAAAAGCATTAGTTAAATAGCCAATTATGGGCATGAATTGGGTACAAAAGCTTTCAGGCAATTATAATTTCGAAATCATTGTTAAACAGTTGAGTCAAGGCTCATTTCATAATCTTTATCACATTCTCTCATTTAATTGGTGCCACTAGCTCTAATTATAACTTAAAAATCTTGACATGTTGACCACACTCTATTTCCCAATTCACTTATTTCATTTTCAAGCATCTTTATAGATTATTTAGAGCCTTAAACATATCGAGTTTTTCTCACCCAATTGGTATACTTGTTTTCATTTAAAACATGACTCAAAGACATAACATTTCAATACGCAAACCATACTTTGAACATCTATCTTTTGACATAAGGCTCATTCAGAATAATCAAGTTTATAGGAGATAACCCTGAATATAGAAACTAGTAATCTTGAGCCAACCATACTTGAACTTACGGGAACATTATGGGATTCAATTCTAAGAGAGAAAGTTTATCCAATATACCTCAAAATCGCCCCTTTAATGGTACTACAATGATTAACTACACTAAGAAACTTCAATCTACAATAACAACATCCAATGGGAACAATATTAGTAACAAATTTCATAGTTTAGGCCATTTAAACACTTTATCAAACACCTAGTAGGCATAAATCTCTACATCTCTTAACCATAGAACTAGTTCATTCCACTACCACCATTTACCAATAATTTATCCCACTATCATTCTTAAATAATTTATAACTCCCAACATCACATGCATGACCATCCAACCATACCCAACCAACAAAATTCCATCAAATAATCACCTTTCAATCTTTACAATGGTTATGTATTTAGATGGGGAACCTATTGCTTCCAATCACCATCCCATGAGTTCCAATACTCAATTCATACTCATATAACCATAAGAAATCCATGCATGTAAGTCTAAGGATGTAGGATTACCTTTTGGAAGATATCTTGCAAAACCCTCATTTTGAGTTATTGAAGAAATGTCTTGAAAATCAAAGGATTTCATGTGTAGATTGAGTTAGTAGTGTGGAAATGATAGGATTCACACCAAGATAATGAGTATTTATTACCTTGAATATGGGAGGAGTTGAGGGTATTGAGAGAGGGGAGGAAAGCTCTAAAATTCGTCCAAGTGAAATGGGAAAAATGAGCCCACGAAATGACTTAAAAGGACCTTAAGGTGGGGTGCGTCCAGTCTCGTGAAGTGAGCCTCACTTTTCTTCCCAAAACATACAAGGGAAGACAGGATCCGCGGCCAGTCTAGCGAAGTGACCCTCACTTCACTGTCCCCAAAATAGCTGGATGATCTAACTTTGGAAATTTGATCATAACTTTTAGTAGGAATCTCCAAATGACGAATGACATGATGCATTAGAAACTTGACTCAAAGGGCTACAATCCAGAGGCAAAATTTATTGGAAATATATTTATATTATGAGATTTATACCCGTTCAAAGTCAAGTGTTGTGTAAATTTGGACACCTATTCCACTTAACATTTCCAACTCGTTCCAAACAACTTCTTCCCACTTACAAACCTCCTTAATATGTCCCAAAACACTCTCAAATGCATTTTTAAGTCAAAATAATATGGTTCTATACCATATGTCTCCTTTAATACTCGAATCCATTATTCCCAAATACCATTGGCTCACTTTAACAATCTTAAATCAATAGGAAATTTTAACGGGTCCTTACAGACGAGATAAACAAATTTCTCAAAATAGGGTCCATTCGGGAAGTAAAATATCCCGAATGGTTAGCTAATGTAGTCGCAGTCCCTAAGAAGGGAAATAAACTTAGAATGTGCATGGATTATAAAGACTTGAACAAGGCGTGCCCTAAGGATTCTTTTCCTTTGCCAAATATCGATCGTATGATCAATGCCACGACCGGAGATTCTCAGTTTTCTTGATGCCTACTCCGAGTACAACCAAATACAGATGAACCTGTAGGATCAGGAAAAGACTTCGTTTATCACCAAATACGGCACCTATTGTTATAACGTAATGTTGTTCAGACTAATAAATATTGCTGCAATTTATCAACGCCTAGTAAATAGAATGTTTGAAGAACAAATAAGAAAATCAATGGAAGTTTATATTGATGAAATATTAGTTAAGTCCCTGCGAGCAGAGGACCATTTGAAACATTTGCAAGAGACTTTCGATTTATTGATAAAGTACAACATGAAACTCAACCGGGAGAAGTGTGCGTTTAGAGTCGGCTCGGGAAAGTTCCTCGGCTTCATGGTATCAAATCAGGGAATCGAGATCAACCCCGATAAAATCAAATCCATCGAGGATATCATGGTCGTAGATAATGTCAAGGTCGTACAAAGGTTAACGGGGCACATAGCCGCCCTAGGACGATTCATTTCGAGGTCCTCAGATAGGAGTCGCCGATACTTCTTACTGCTTAAGAAGAAGAGTAGATTTGCATGGACTCTGGAATGCCAACAGGCCTTGGAACAACTAAAATGATACCTATCGAGCCCGCTACTACCTCACACCCCGAAAGCGGATGAGCAACTCCACTTGTACTTGGCAGTCTCGGATATAGCGGTAAGTGGGGTTCTAGTTCGAAAAGAACAAGGTACGCAATTCCCTGTTTATTATGTTAGTCGGATCTTAGGTAAGGTCAAAACCAGATATCCACACTTAGAAAAATTGGCGCTTGCTCTGATAAACGCCTCTGGGAAATTAAAATTGTATTTCCAATGCCATCCAATATGTGTAGTAACTACCTATCCCCTTCGCAATATTTTGCACAAACTCGAACTTTCGGGTCGATTAGACAAATGAGTCGTCGAGATCAGTGGGTACGATATCGAGTATCTACCCTGAACGGCCATCAAGTCTCAAATCTTGGCAGACTTCGTGGCCGACTTCACGCCTACCCTCGTACCCGAGGTCGAAAGAGAACTGTTACTAAAATCGGGTACATCATTGGGGGTGTGGACCCTCTTCATAGACGGAGCTTCGAACGCGAAGGGTCCGGGCTAGGTATCGTTCTAAAACCACCCACATGTAATATTATTAGACAATCTATCAGGACTTCGAAATTAACTAACAATGAGGCCGAATAGGAGGCCATGATTGCTGGTCTCGAGTTGGCTAAAAGCTTGGGAGAAGAGGTCATCGAGGCCAAATGTGATTCCCTCCTCGTGATAAATCAAGTCAACAGGACTTTCGAAGTTCGAGAAGACCGAATGAAGAGGTACTTGGATAAGCTGCAGGTAACTCTACATCGATTTAAAGAGTGGACCTTACAACATGTACCTCGAGAACAGAACAACGAGGCCGACACGCTTGCGAACTATGGGTCATCGGTCGAAGATGATGAAATTAACTCGGCAACTCGTACAACTCTCGAGATCAGTGATCGAAGATGGCAATGCTGAAATAAACTCTACAAGTCTGAATTGGGATTGGAGAAACAAGTACATAGGATACCTAAAGAACGAGAAGCTTCCATCTGATCCAAAGGATTCGAGATCTCTACCCACAAAGGCAGCATGGTTCACTTTGTTAGAGGACGGAACACTATTTAGAAGGACGTTCGATGGACCATTGGCAATATGCTTGGGATCAAGGGATACCGACTACGTCTTGCGGGAAATTCATGAAGGCACTTGTGGAAATCATTCTAGTGCCGAATCATTGGTTCTCAAAGTTATCAGAGCAGGGTACTACTGGGTCGATATGGAGAAGGATACTAAGGAGTTCGTTTGAAAGTGCGACAAATCAAAGGTATGCGCCAATGATTCACTAGCCCGGAGAGCAACTCCACTCAGTCTTATCCCCTTGGCCGTTTATGAAAGGGAGAATGGACATCTTCGGCCCTCTCCCCTCGGCCCCAGGTAATGCTCAATTTATTTTATTTATGATTGACTATTTTTCTAAGTGGGTTGAAGCACATGCGTTCGAGAAAGTCAGATAAAAGGAAGTCATAGACTTCATTTGGGACCATATTATATGTCGATTCGGGATGCCTGCCGAGATTGTGTGTGATGATGGAAAGCAATTCATCGGCAACAAAATGAATAAATTTCTCGAGGATCACAATATCAAAAGAATTTTATCGACACCTTATCATCCCAGTGGGAACGGACAAGCCGAATCGACCAACAAAACCAGTATCCAAAATCTTAAGAAGAGACTGACCGACGCTAAAGGAAAGTGTAGAGAGATAATGTTCGAAGTTCTTTGGGCGTACTGCACAACATCAAATTCTAGTACGGGGGCAACACCATTATCTTTAGTCTATGGTGCCGAAGCTTTTATCCCGGTCGAGGTCGGGGAACCTATCCTTAGGTTCTGGTATGCAACAGAAGAATCGAATCACGAAGCTATGAATACAAGCCTAGAATTGTTGAACAAAAGACGCGAAACGACCCTGGTTCGATTGGCCGCACAAAAATAGCAGATCGAAAGGTACGACAAACGTAGAGCCAATCTTCGACATTTTAAAATCGAGGACTTGGTGCTAGTAAAAGTCACCCTCAACACTCGAAATCTGTATGAAAAGGAAAACTGGGTCCAAATTGGGAGGGACCGTATCAAATCCTTGACATCATCGGAAAAGGATCCTACAAGCTCGGCACGCTGAACGGCAAATAATTACCAAACAATTAGAATGTATCGCTCCTAAAACAATACTAATGCTAAGGTACGACCCTTCCATTTTCATTTATATTTCAAATTAACCATTGCAGGTGTTCCATCAGGAACGGTGATGGATTCTTCAACACGAAGCCTTTAGCTCTGAAAGCACGCGTTGCATTCTTTTTTCCTTAGACCGGTTTTATCCCAAATGGGTTTCCCGACGAGGTTTTTTAACAAGGAAACCATTGATCGTGATGACTTATAACAATTCAACTATATCCGAGGCTTCTTTACAATCGACCTCAAATATTGGGGGCATTACCCTCGAATGTCAACTTTGTTGCAAGGAATTACTTCGTGACAACGGGGTCTTGATAGGTAAATTTTGTAAGGGCCAAACGGTCGAATGAACTGTGCCCATATAGGTTGCTCAATCCCTGACATAAAACATGTACGCATGTATAATCATCTATTAATAGAAGTATTTTTCCTTGCCTATATCTCATGCCTTAGAAAATTTTCTACTTTACAATTTCATACTCTTGATTTATTGTGTAAACAAGCTTAAGGGCCGATCATAACTGAAGTTCGAACAACTAACACCATACTCGGGGACTTCCATCCGAAAAATAGACGATATCGAATTATTAAAACTTCAAGATCATAAGACCTTAAAGTCAACCCTCGATTTTTATAGGCCACGGCCACCCCACTCGGGGACTACACTTCGGGAAAGATCAAAGTGAAACGGGAAAATAAGCCCAAGAGGCAAGTCCCAAATTAAAAAGGCTACGACCGAATTAACATGGTTCGGAGACGTCTGAATTCCGTAATAAAACAGGCTTTCGAATATTTTCATAAATCGGTTAAAAGGGCTACCCTCGGCAAAATTATAAAGGGCTTCGATAATATCAAGCCTTGAAAACTCTAATGAGTACAAAATTGTTCGAACTCTCAAACAATTCCTTATTTCATGCTAAGACATTACAACAAATATAAATGATCAAAAAGTTTCAAGCCGAAAAGGGGATAAAGCCATAATCATTCTTTAAACAAAGGCCATATCGGCCCAATACAAAATTCTAAGGGCTATTTTTTGCTTTGAGTTCGAGAGATCGTCCTCGCTCAAATAAAACCTAAGGTTTAACTTACTTCGAGCCCGAGCAAGCACTCACTCGATCGTAAAAACTATACTAGCTCGGTTTCGATCGAATTTCCTAAACCTCGAACCTATGAATACAATTTCATAAGGAATAAATGAAGCAAACATTTCATAAGGAATAAATGAAGTGAAATTTCACAAGACAAGAAAGAAAGGTAAAAAGATCTTTATATATATCACAAGTTATTTACAAGGGCAACGTGGCCCGACTGGAATTCTACACATAAAATTTAAAAAGTATCCTAAGTACTTAATCTTCTCGAGGAGAAACATCTTCACCTTCGGGGTCTTCTCCACTCTCGGACCCATTCATGATCCTGGAAAGACATCATCAGGAGAGGCCAATGCTTTGGCTTCGGCTTCAAGCTCTTTTGCATTTTCGATCTCGACAGTGAGATCGAAGCCACGAGCATGGATCTCCTCGAGAGTCTCCCTCAGATACTGGCACTTTACATGCTCGGAAACCCAATAAGATCGAACCTGAGCAACATAGGCAACTTCCTTTGTTCAAGCTTGAGCGGCTTCAGTGTCGGACCGGTAGACGGCCACGATTGCCTCAGCATTAGCGTTGGTCGTCTCAGCCTCATATTTGGCCGTTGCAAGTTCCGTGACCAGCTTCTCTCGATCGGAGGTTGCTGAACCCAACCGAATATGTAACTCCTCAATTTTCATGGCTTGCATCAAGTTCTTCTCTCTCATGCTTTGGAGTTGTCTTTCAGCCGGGATAGCTGAGCTTGAGTAGCCTCCTTTTCTAAGGCAAGACGGTCCATGTTTTTCTTCCATGCTATGGTCTCTTCCTTCACCGCATCCACTTCCTCACGGAGTTTCCCAATTATATCGAGCTTTTGTTGAACCTGTGAAATCAAACTATTAGCCACCACGCTCGAATCGATGTCACTAACGTTTAAGATTGTTTTTACCTGCTCGGCCAGGTCAGTCTGTTCTTTATGAGCCGCCTCTAGCTTAACACGAAGGCCCTTTATTTCCTCCTCTCTTTGCTCACTGACAAGTTTGAAGGCATTATTCTCATCAATAAGCCGTCGGACTTTGGCTTCATATCAACTCAACTCCCCTCGAGATCGAAAGAAAGCTTCGTGATAAAGCACCGAGGCCTATAAAATAGAAAAGAAAGAGTTATACGAGAAGAGAAAAAACTCAAGTATAAAGATGGGTATTGATAAAGGGAGTAAGGACTTACCCGGTTCAGAGCTTGTTGGGCCTTATTAAAGAGACAAGGCGCTCCCACCTCGTCCATCAGAGCTTGGTCTTCCTCCATAACCAAACTCTGAAGATAACTAGCCACCCCTACGGGGGCTGCAAAAACTCGTGCATCCTCCGGGACCAATCATTCATTTGCAGCCTGGATCAACACTAGGGGCCGGGAACAAGCTGGTCAATCTGAAACTCGAGGAAGTTTCACCCGAGTCCTTCATCGGTACCTCCAAGTCACTCAGGCCAACGGAATCATCCACCCCAACAAAATAACCACGGAAAAGGTCATCCCCTCCATGTGCTCCTTCTACGTAAGGAGTATTCATGGCCCGAGCCTCCCGAATCATTTATTCGGAGAATGAAGGAAACGACGGGGAGTCTCCAATCTCTATTGCCCCAGGTCGATCCTTTGGGGCACTCTCTCTGTCTCGAGGAATCTCAAGCACGTCCATCACAGCAGCGTCCACCACCTCCTCAGAGGCCTTCTGCTCTCATCTCGAGGTGAGGCACCTTCGGCCTTAGCCGACTTGGGGACTTTGACCAAGTCTTATCCCGAGGTCCCATCAGCTCGGGGCAGAATATTTTTGACTCCTACCGACTTAGTGGCCTTTTTGAGCCTCGGTATTTGTCGTTACTCGGGCCACCAGAACGGAATCGTCTTTTTTTTCTTCTTCTTCTTCTTCCTCTTCCATTAAAAGTTGGATTAACTCCACAGATAGGGGGATAATGTCACGACCCAAACCTATGGGCCACAACGGGGACCCGGTACCTTACTCAACCGAGTACCAATGTAACGTATCTTTCATGTCATACTTATCATAGATAACTGAGCCGGAAGGCTGCCATGAGATAAGTAGAATACAAATGTGATACCAACTTATACATAAGACATACGGGCCTATAAGACCAAAATAACCACTTGTATACTGAACATAGGCCGACAAGGCCATACAATCTTTTACGTACATGACATCTGTCTACAAGCCTCCAAGAACATTTAATTTTCATAAAGGTCAGGACAGGGGCCCGCCATACCAAACGATACACGTCTAAATCATACTAACCAAACAAGAAACTCCGAAGCAAATGGAGCACACCAATATCTTTCGCTGAGCTGATAGCCTATTGGAGGGCTCTCGACCTGTCTATCGGGACCTGTGGGCATGAAACGCAGCGTCCCCAGGCAAAAGGAACGTAAGTACGAATAATGTACCGAGTATGTAAGGCACATAAATAAGTACATAAGAGACATGGAAGAAATATAGAGCATATGACTCAACCTGTAAACCTAAATAGCTTTGTAAATCATAAATTAATTTTAGCGTCATGCATATACATATGAATGTCATGTCGTGCATAGGTACATGTTTCATAAAATCATCAGCCTCTGAAGGCATCCCATCATATCATATCGGCCACTGTGGGCAAAATCATCATCGTAAACCAACTGATCAGGTGGTGGTGCGTATATAACGCCATAACCTTTCCCATATCCCATATATATATNCTAATCTCATATATAATTTGATAATCTCCCACTATCCAATAATTAACCGATTACCCACATAATTAAGAATTATATCAAATTGCGTAAAATACTACTTACTTTTAACACACCTTATACACCTTACTATCATGGCCATGTGGTACCTTGTATGGTACTAGTCCATAAATACCGGGTATTATAGCTCGGACCGTATTTTATCCCAACATGACAAACTTCAACAAAACTTACTTTTTTTTATTTTCTTACCCTATCTCCTTCACGAATTTACTTACCACTTGTGTTGAAATAGCATTATACTTATAACTTCCAAATAATCTCATTCCCGAGTTTACGTCGATTATTACGACATACGAAAATACGGGATGTAGTATCTCATTTCTAAGCTTTTATCAATTTACTTATGGTGTACTTTCATGTACGCAAATATAGGGTGTAACATCATTCCCNATGGTCAGAATCCTTTCAATCTCGTAAATGTTGCTACCTTCGGTTATGCAGCCTGTACGACCTTTCCCTTGTATGTGCGCCAATCTCTAGGTCTCAGTTTGGGAACATATACAGAACTTGACAAGATGTTCCTCTGGGTATCTATAGGTGTACTGAAGTTCTTTGCTCGGTACTTTTTTGAACTTATGAATATTGCTATATCT
Organism: Nicotiana knightiana; assembly: GCA_005239525.1. Classification (NCBI taxonomy): domain Eukaryota; kingdom Viridiplantae; phylum Streptophyta; class Magnoliopsida; order Solanales; family Solanaceae; genus Nicotiana; species Nicotiana knightiana. Next base: position 26,925 of record ML383778.1, read on the forward strand.
TGTTTCATAGACCTATTTATTTATCCGTATGACATTACTGCATCAGATAGGTCATACTATCAAACTACATGTTACTTTCGTTGTTTATCCTATAAGTATAAATCTAAGTCCTTTAATGCTTCCTCATCACTGTTCATCTTAAAAGTGATGGCCTAATCTCATCTTATACTTTATAACTTTTATCCATCCATTGTTGATTCACCTCAATGTTGATCTACAATCTTTCATTGCGAACTTGAAACTTCTTATGTAACGCTACCGCTAGGGCTCACACTTCATCGGGGAATATCTGAAATGATTAGACTGATCCACCTGGGGAGATACTGTACTTCCATTACCCTATTTCATATCATAGTCATCCCAATGTGATTCGCCTTACGTGGGTATTTTAATCCTGTACAATTCATGAAATTATTACTTAATCGAAGGCCCGAACGTCACCCTTTGTCTATCACAATTACACCCTTATTCTACTACCAGGGCAGCATTCCATCACTCCTAAATGCTATTAGTCTTAGATTTCTTTGAGTTCATTCAAGCTATACTGAGCCTTCTATAACTTAGAGAACCCATCAACTCTCTTATTTTCATGAGCTTAATCCCAAGGACTTATCCACTCTTGTCACCTTTTCACTCACATTTTCTTATTCTTACTCATGTTTTCCTAAAACCTTATCGCTCTACCATACTTTAGTTTGCGACCTACATATATCTAGTTATAATTGTTGCAACCTTACTTCAACTTGCTTGCACCATATATTTCCTTATGTCATTTGGAACATCAAGAGAGACATCACATTGTCTCTAACTCTTCTTTACTCTTTCGACTAGGCTCTCAATACCTAGAAACAATAGGGTGGAAGGTATTCCACTGACGACGCTGCTATCATTCCTGGATACTGAATCCCCGCGCTTCAAGCCTTCTATCCGAAGTATGGACTATTCACAACCTTCTTCATTTGAGTATCTAGTACATTGTTCACCTTTACTTTACTTATCTTTGAAATATCGCCTCACATCTTCTATCTTTTTCATAACGTCCCTTCCACATAGGTATAGTTCACGTTCACAACTTGAAGCTCTATTATAATACTTGCATCTCTGGTGCCTATACAATCGGGTGGGAGCTCCATACTGAATTCTTATGAGGCTGGGTTTTTTTCTAACTGGCCTTATCGTAGAGCCGTTATAGAATATGGTTGTTGTAGTATCCCTTTGGTAACTTCTATTTTAAGTCTGGTCCTGTGATGCTCTCAATCACAATTTCTATAATTTTCTAGGTCCAATAATTAGACTCTTGATTTACTTAGTTGATGTAACTCTTTAGTTTCCTCCTTCTTCTGATCAGCCCTTACGTAGGCTTAAGTTATCTTCCGGTCTGTGCCTCATGGTATCAGTTATTACCTTAGCCTTTCATGGGCTTTATGGAATATTCATGATATAATCTTCTAATAATTCAATCCTTTGTCTAGGCCCTGGGCTCAATTCTTTCTTTTAGCTTATATCGGAGTCTTCTACGGCTTATTATTAATCAAATAATTCCTTTCGTTCCATTTTAGCTTTCTTCAAATGTAGGCAATTGCTTTTCCTGGTCTTTTCCCCCCTTTTGTGTGCATACTTAGTTATCTGAGTTTTCATGCATGCCGGAGTTTTTTTTTGTGCAACGCATATGGTCTCGAATATTATTCATGATCTTACTTCCCGTTCATTAGCCACGGTAGGTTCCACTTTCTTATGGAGTGCCTACAATATTGTTGTGAGAGTATTGTTACAAGACCATTTCCCCTTTAGGTTACTGTGCTTAGGCTGAAGCCTTCTTCCTTATTCCCTCAGCTGGTCTTTCGTTTTAGTACTTAGGGAGGATCTTCTGGCTCTTGTAAAATTACCAGCTTGTTATATTGCTTACCTGACATAATTTTTGATGTTTGTACTTACCTATAATTATCCTTTATTACTCACCTCCACACTCATGTGCTCGTATGGTTGCTTCTGAACTGAAGTTTTGATTGTCTTCCCAGTGGGACTCTCTTTCATTTCTATAACATTCATACGGTATCTTTAACTACCACAACTCCTACCTAAGTATTTCAGAGGGTCATGATGTCGTATCTGTGAGGCTGAATTTCCCATGTTGGGGATTCTGTTTATCTTGCACGATCTATCGATTTATTTGTATCCTCTTATCTCGCCATAACTAGGATCTTCCTGAATCAAGTACTAGCTACTCATCGGCCCATTCTCATATCCATATTCTTCGTAATCTTCCTTGAGTTATTTCATTTTGTCCTAACTTACCTCATGTACTGGCTTCTTATCTATCAATAACATCCCGGGCAGGAACCCTTACTTCCTTACCTTGGCGTCGTGCTTGCATAATGTTCTGGAATCGTAGCATATCTGTAGGATTTAAATAAGTGAAATCTCATTATTTTCTCATTTTTATCGCATTCTTCCTTTACCATTCCATAATTACTAGAACCACTTAATTTTAGTTAATACCATATCATTCCATATTCTCCCTTTTGAGGAGTACTAAGAGTTGGAGCTACGATGACCTGCCTATAGATTTATTTTTATTTTTCATCTTTGGCGTCCTTTCACATCATCGATGACCCTTACTCGCCTTGAGGTAACCCTTCTGTACCACGGATAACAAAATTCCTCACTCGCGAGGGCCAGACTTAGTGTAATTGGTATATACAGTCCCTTAAGCTTAACTTTGCTCACATTGCCTGCTTTAGGGAAGCGTCTTCCTGAATGGCCATTCTCCGAATTTCTTATGAATCTTCTTCTGTTCGTCGGAACGCAATCTGAAATTCTCATGATGCCGACCATTACCAAATCACTCGGTCCCTAATTCATGATTAGTTTATCTTGTTCACCAGTCCGTACTGATTTTTATTACTCTGGGTCTAACTTTTCCTTTTGGTAATCATGTTAGCGTCACAAACTTATTTCTCGAAATAATGATACGACTTTATGGCCTATACTCTCTTTCGTGGTCTCAAGGCCTGTCACCTCTCATATTTTCCTTCATTTGACTATAGACTCTGTAATATTGTCTTTTTTTTTTCTTTTCTTTTTTTTTTTCAACTGTTGTCATCCATGTATTGCATCTTACTCATAATGCTTCATTAAATTTGTTCTTACTTCCCTGTTAATATTTATGTCTATCACTTTATTCTGAAAACTCCAACAAGACATTCTTTTACTTTTAGCTCCCCTTCCTCCATCTACTGGCTCTTCGGGTTGCCTAACGTTCTTTCTTTACTAGAGACGGGAGCCACACTAAGATAACATTTATTCCTTCTAGGCTTCCAATGCCATCTTTTGTAGTACTCATATCTAGTTGTACTATTTTAGAGTGCATCATCTGGGTATCTCACAAGGAGTTCTATTAGCACATTCGCAATATCCTTCGGAAATGTCAACACGCAAGCAATCCATTCACTAATTTGGGTTACCCTAATCCCAGCCGGATCCTAATATCCTGTCATTTTCTTAACTACACCTGTTAGCCCCCATAGGTCATAACTGAAATAGGTGTGACCAATTGTGCATACCTTTGTTACTGTTGAAGGTAACTCAAAATGCTTATATCTCTTTCTTTTCCTGAATTGTAGATAATGTTCATCTCTACTAACGGGGTACCTCGTACCCTTCTTTACTTTGCTTCTTTTACTTGTTGAAACTTGTACCTTCTGAGTTTCTCGTCACTTTTCACCATATGGGTGGATAGATGTTCATGCTTTAGGGATCCTTAACAAGAAGCTTACACATTTTGGTACACACATGATCTGCTGAAGACCTTACATTTAATCATCATAAGCATCACCCAAAATTGAGTTCCTCTGACTCAATTCTTCCCAAGCAGCATTCAATCCCTTACAAATTGGAGGTATCATCATAGTACGAGTAAAATTAAATTTAGGAGTTTGAATTCTTACAACTGAGCTCTATCACACGATCTAGAGTAAGAAGAAAGAGTGACAGTCCTAAATGCCCTGTAGCCTCCTGCTTATAAGTATGGTGCACGACACACCCATAAACAAGACTCTACTAGACACGGCTTGTAGACTCCCAAGCATAGAACTGCTCCGATACCACTTTTTTCACGACCCAAACCTATGGGCCGCAACGGGGACCCGGTACCTTACTCAATCGAGTACCAACATTACGTATCTGTTCATGTCATACTTATCATAGATAACTGAGCCGGAAGGCTGCCATGAGATAAGTAGAATACAACATGTGATACCAGCTTATACATAAGACATACGGGCCTATAAGACCAAAATAACCACTCGTATACTGAACATAGGCCGACAAGGCCATACAATATTTTACGTACATGACATCTGTCTACAAGCCTCTAAGAACACGTAATTTTCATAAAGGTCGGGACAGGGTCCCTCTATACCAAACGGTACACGTCTAAATCATACTAACCAAACAAGCAACTCCGAAGCAAATGGAGCGCACCAACATCTTCCGCTGAGCTGATAGCCCATTGGAAGGCTCTCGACCTGTCTATCGGGACCTGCGGGCATGAAACGCAGCGTCCCCAGGCAAAAGGGACGTCAGTACGAATAATGTACAAAGTATGTAAGGCACATAAGTAAGTACATAAGAGACATGGAAGAAATATAGAGCATATGACTCAACCTGTAAGCCTAAATAGCTTTGTAAATCATAAATTACTTTTAGCGTCATGCATATGCATATGAATGTCATGTCGTTCATAGGTACATATTTCATAACATCATCAGCCTCTGAAGGCATCCTATCGTATCATATCGGCCACTGTGGGAAAAATCATCATCGTATACCAGCTGATCAGGTAGTGGCGCGTATATAACGCCATAACCTTTCCCATATCCCATATACATATATATACATACATACATACATACGCGTATATAACGTTATTTGAATATACATACATATATACGCATATATAACGTTGTTTGAACTATATTTCAGCCATTGTGGGCAACATCATCATCATATACTAGCTGATCAGGTAGTGGTGCGTATATAACGTTGTAACCTTTTCCCATATCCCATATACATATATTTACATATATATGCGTATATAACGCCATATGGTCATGGGTCAATGTGCATATGTAAATGCATGAAATACATATGAAATACATCAATAAAATATCTCGGTACGTCATAAGGCCATTATGCCTCTGATTAATATCATGAAATAAACTTTACCAACATACGTATTTTTGAGACCCATGAACAGAAGATAATAATAATTCTCATGGGGAATCAAGAATATAGACACTCCTACTACTTCTATGAATAGAGTAATTTATAGAAACTGTGTATTTGCTCGTTTCTTCAGTATAATTTGGACCATGCAAAAAGAAAGAAGGGATAGCCTTAACATACCTGGAGTAGGGAAAAATCTGTATGATATTCTTGAAAAAGGTTGCACCATGCTCTCTTAGAATTTCAAATCCTATTGTTATTGTGTCGTACAACTTTGTATGAATTCCTTTGCTGAAGATTGTTACTCGTGAATTTGATATAAAGTGAATATGGTATACAGTGAATTATTTCTTGCAAATCCAGGAATTCTTCGTTGCTTTCTTTGTGAATTAGAAAGACTTTCTTAATGGCATATTTTCCACAAACAATGAGATAACGAATCTGTTTAAATTGGTTGGTTTCATGGGCCCCACTTTAGGATGACTAATGTCACATAATTCACTAAATTCTGCCACCTTTCTAGTATAATACAAGAGTCACAATGTTGGATAAGTGGCTGCCACGTTTTTGGGATTCAATATTTATCCAAGATCCCCATTAATTAATCACTAATCTCATAATTAATTTGATAATCTCTCATTATCTAATAATTAACCGATTACCCACATAATTAAGCATTATCTCAAATTGCGTAAAATACTACTTACTTTTAACACACCTTATACACCTTACTATCATGGCCATGTGGTACCTTGTATGGTACTAGTCCATAAATACCGGGTATTATAGCTCGGCCCATATTTTATCCCAACATGACAAACTTCAACGAAACTTACTTTCTTTGATTTTCTTACCCTATCTCCTTCACGAATTTACTTACCACTTGTGTTGAAATAGCATAATACTTATAACTTTCAAATAATCTCATTCCCGAGTTTACGTAGATTATTACGACATACGAAAATACGGGATGTAATATCTCATTTCTAAGCTTTTGTTAATTTACTTATGGTGTACTTTCATGCACGAAAATATAGGGCGTAACAGTGAAATTCTTATTGGGCTTACGAGGCGCTCTCTTCTTAGGCTTTTTCCCCTCAAAAGGCAAGGCCTTTTTCCTCTTTCCCTCCTTGGCTCGAGAGGGGTAGTGAGGCTTCTTCTTCACCGGACAGGGGCCTCATGATTGAATCTTTTTTGAGACTTGCAAAAAAGGAAGCTGAGTAAGTTCAGAAGGATGCTTTAATCAAATCGTTAAAGACAAGAATAAGGCTTACCATGGTTCATGGCTTCCCACCGGCCCTTCGATAAATTGCGTCATGTGCGTTCAGCCTATGATGATGTCGATACCGGGCTCTTGACCTATCTCTCGAGATGAGGAACCGTACCCGGCATCCAGGCAGCAGCTACACCGAAAAAGAACATCGATAAGAGGAGATGATGAAGTGAAAATGACAAACAGAAATTAAATGTGGATTCATACTTACGTTTCATATTCCATCTCTTAGGAAATGGCATGCTTTCAGCCAGAATCAGGTACATGGTCTTTACTCGGACGAACCGTCCCATCCAACCCCGATCTTTGTCCTCGTCTATGCTTGAGATGAAAATTTTGGTGGCCCGACGTTGGAGTTTTATTAGCCCGCCTCAATAAATTCGAGGGCTATACAACCGTATTAGATGGTCGAGGGTGAAAGGGAGACCACTGACTTTGCTCGCAAAGAAACGAAGCAGTATCACAATCCCCCAAAAGGAGGGGTGAATTTGGCCGAGGTTCACCTAATACTTCTTGCAGAAGTCTATAATGACCGGATCGAGGGGACCCAACGTGAAAGGGTAAGTATAAACACTCAAGAAACCTTCCACGTGGATCGTGATTGCCTCTTCAGGGGCCGGTATCACAACCTCTTTCTCCCCCAGTTGCAGTCCTTCTTCACTTGTTCAAGGAAGCTTTTTGATATCGAGCATATGTATCTCGATACTGGTTCACATCGATCGGGGATCGATGATGTCTTCTAGACTTTGAAGTCGGAACTAATAACACACACCCCCGGGAACAAGCTCCTCAGGGCATGGCTCCGCCGTTGTTTTCTTGCCGGCCAGCCGAGATGAGGAGGCGGTCTCTTTTTGTGGAACAATTTTAGACGTCTTATCCATTTATGAGGGTAAAGAAGAATTAAGATTGTGATATTCGGTGTCTTAGAAGGAACAAACAATAGAGCTCAAAAGTTTGAAGATAAGAGATTTGAAGAATGCGAAGAACTTTGAAGATTAGAGTAGAAGACATTGAAAGTAAAGTTTGAAAGAATGGAAAAGGGGCCTATTTATTGGTTTCACGGCGACGGTTCAAAGCTGATAATGGCCGACCATCGACTGACTCACATTAAATGCTTGGGGAACTGTACCAACGGGACATTTTGGTCACCTCTGTCACTTACTTCATGGTGTTGACGTCATGATAAATCGGGGTAAATTCGGAGGTTCAATTCGTTTCTTGTCATTACACTCCAAAAAACAAAAAGGACTATCTCTGTACAGTCAAAATCGGGCTCGGGCCCACCCGATTTTGTTTGACTAATCGAGACCAGGATGGTAGGTCGAGAATGGGTCCCGTGTTATATCAGACCGAGGTGATAAGGTAAGATACCGAGCTCGGAATTCAAAGGACCGATCGAGACCGAGATTAGCCAAGATTGAGACCGAATGGGATAGACATTGAGAAAGACCAAAGAAAGCCTATTAACGGAAAGTCGATAAATCCATTCGATTTTAGTTGGGAAAGAACATGACTGGGCAAGAATCATGGCGAAAATTTCGGAACAAATCAAATTAAGAACGGTTATTCAACCAATCATGAGATTTCCTTCTGTGTTTAGAATTGTACCATAAGTAGGATTCCTCTACTATATAAAGGGGGGTTCTAATAATTTGTAAACATCTAACTCTCGCAAATCAAAGCAATAATATACATTTTTCTCTCTTGAAGCTCTCTTCTTCTTCAGTTCACTTCATGTTTCTTAATTAAACACTCTGCCAATTCGAGGGTAACCTAGCTCGAGGGCCAAGTTGCATTCTATATTGGTTTGCTTTATTTTATAGACAATTTATAGCATTAATTATCATACTAATCAATTTGTGCTAGGTGAAATAACATATCCTTAAAACCACTTATAGGTTTAATTGTTATCCGATTTTAAGGGTAAACAAGCCTATTACAAAAATTGACCAACTCATAAAATATTACTAATATAAGCCAATTAGCTATTTGTAGCCAAAAAGATCAAGTTTTTGCTTTCTTTTAAGTGAGTATTATTAGAATAGATTGGGTACATCTTAAAGAGTTTGAATCTCAATTTTGGGATGATTTGGTGGAGTTTTGAGGTGGTTTGAATTGAAAATTCGAAGTTGAAGATGAACATGAAAAATTGATATGTGTGTGTATCATTTGTGTATTACATATGTACATTTTTGTATCAAATGTGTATTCAATGTATATCAATGTATACCTTTGTGTGTGTTATATGTTTGATACTAGATGATGTACTTATGCGATGCACGGGGCCCAATTGTTGCTTTTTTTTTCTCTTGTTTTTTCATTTTAATATTTCTTGGTCAATTGCTAATTACACACTTTATACGCCTTTAGGGAAAGAAGAAATAGAATAGACTTTTGTGTAATAATGTATAGAACCACGATTACCTGTATTGTTATTTATCTTTTGCATTATGTGCATTTTGATCTTTCTGAAATCGTATTACTATACCAATCACTTTGTAATACATGTCGAAGTTTGATGCTTTATTATACAATGATTAGATATTAATTCAAGTACGGTTTAAATTATTTCTATATAGGGTCGACACTTTTTTATTTTAAAATTTTTTTGCACGACCAAACTTAAAAGTAATTACTATAAAATAACGATTAAAAAGTCAGTTAGATAATAAGTCGTGATGTGTTTTTCTCATTGTTTAAATTGAATGATGTATAGTTTTATTCTTTTAGTATTCTTTTTGTGTTAATGTATTACCCTTTTTTTTATGCTATTCAAAATTTGAATAATAAAACATATTAATTTTATTCTCAAATAGTTGATGAATCGGTATTCTTTTGGTTCTTTGAAATAATAATTGTGATTTTTAATGATTAAGAATTTTTAACAAAAAAAAAATTGTATTTTGTTCTAATTTAATGACATAATATTAAAAATAAATTAATCTCTGGATCACTCTACATACTAATCAAATTGACCTTAAATTGAAAAATTACAGTTTTTTCTAGTTTCATTTGACATGATTGAGATACTATTTAGGGTATAATACAATTTTCATCACAATAGTTATTTGTTGATATTCCTTAAAATTAAATAATTGTATATTTATGTATTTTGAAATTTATATAATGTTGAATTCTTACTGAATAGAGGAAGTACCCAACTAACTTCGATCATGGTGGGAGAAGTATAATCCTGTGTGAAGATACTTCTCATACTTCCTAATATATAATGATTTTTAAAAAGAAAATAATTCCACAAATTAATTTCTTAATTCTTACTTCAGATATTCTCAAATTATATTTTAGAGAGGGGATACTTATTATACAATTTGAACAAATTTAATATTATAATTTAAAAAATGGGACTTGAAACTATATTTTATTTTTAAATATTTTTTTCCTATTTTATAAAGTATTCCAATTGAAATTGCAATTTGATGAGAACTTTGTATAAAATGATATCAATTGATAATAACATAAGAACATCTGAATGTAATCCACATAAATTATCACTAATTTTTTTTAAATAAAATCTTCTTTACCTGAAATAGTTAATAAATAAATTAAATAAAATAATATTTCTTAAGGAGATAATAGAATTGTCATATATAAATGTATGTTAGTATAGTATTTTTAATCAGGTGAACATTTGAATTATAAAATTACCAAAAGGATAACATTTCTAGTTAAAAGCCCTTATTGAGAAAATAATAATAACCATCAAGTAATGCATTTAATGAAGATAATGAAGGTTGAACGGAAAGTGGGATCCACCTAAAGAATTTAATAGCTTATGACCATGTTAGTTTTGTTTTTTCAACCCACAGCCATACTTTTGAGCCTAGTATACAAGCAAATAATGCACTAATATATTTGAAATGACCATTATACCCTTGGTCAACCACATTTCCTCTCTTCTATATAATAGAAACATGTGTCACAGAAGAATTTTTTGAACTCGATTTTAACTACGAATTTTGATATTAAATCATTCTAAATCACCTCTCATCTTCCTCAAATTTTATATATGACGCATCTATATGTTTTCAATGAACTTTAACTATACCTATCGAAAAAGATCCATTTTTGCTTAGATTTTTGGAATCTTTTTTTTTTTTTTTTTTTTTTTTTTTTTTTTTTTTGTATTTTATCACCATGTTTTTCACTTCATTCATGAAATTTCCTTTCCATCTTACATCTAATGTTGTTGATCACGCTTAAAAATATGGATGGAGATCTTTGCATGTATGGGTGTACAGCCGAACTGGAAAACCGCACCAAACCGATTTAAAAATCCGACTAGGTTTTGTCTGGTTTGGTTTGGTATTAAGTAAAAAAATTCGAACCCAACCGACATATAAATATATAATTTTTATATATACTTTTAAGATTTTATAGAATTTTCTTCAAAAAATAGCTTGAAATATTTGAGATTCTCTTACGGGATACATTTTTTAATAAAATATAAAGTGCTCCATATTTATTAACTTTAAATAATGGGTTGTATCATCATTTTCTTATCAAGTGTTAATGAAATGCGTCAATCTCTTTGTTCTTCCATATTCATATGTCAAGTATTAAATTCTTATATCTTTTTCGAATTTGAAGTGGTTATTATTATTTAGATATCATATTGATTTTTATGTTTAATTACTAAATTCGGTTAACTTTGAAAGTGTACATCAACAAAAATTATTATCGGATGACTAAAAAAATAATCTTACTAAGCAGATCTCCCACAAGAATATTTAATAGATAATATGTTTGAAATTTTTTCTATTTTTTACTAAACATATATTTACTTATCAAAAATTTAACAAAGTACGATAGATACAATATTTATGTAACAAAAAACCCGAAAATCCCGCTAACCGAACCAATATAGTTGGTTTGGTTTGGTTTTGATAATAACCAAACCAACCCGGTCCATGTGTGTCCCTATTTGTGTGTGATTCTTGGAGAGAAAGAAACTTATTTATTTGGGTTTTCAATTTTTATATGTGCTTGACTAGTTTTGGTAAGTCTTTCATTAATAGCTATAGGTTGGTAAGTTAAGATTTATTTGAGATATTTATGTAATTCGTAAGATTCCCAATTTTTGAACCCATTAAACCCATTTTGTTAGCCATTAAGTATACATTTTGTTAATTAGATAATACTGATTTTATCCATATTTGACCATTTTAAAAAAAATTTATTACCCGACCCATTTTTTATGGATAATATGGATGGATGATTATATTTTTAATCCATTTTACCACCACTACCCTTACTATATCAATAATTCTTATCATTGATTCTTACAATTGGACCAGCACTCCAACTCAGTGTGCCTAGGGTAGGTTGCTCATTGTTCCAACAGAGGATTATCAAATATGACTAAAGGGAACACAGATAGAACATGATTAATAGTTTCAGCTTTCGTTAAATCTGTAACTTGGATCATTTGTTGTCACAAGGGTGAAAGGGGAGACAAGGATTTTCAGTGGTATTAGCAGCTCTGTACCCTGGTGTCTTAGCTGGTTTATTTTTCATTTTTTTTTCCGGGTGCAACGGTGCGTACTCGCACTGCAACAATTTCACTGAATTCCTGCTATCTGTCACTAGCACAGGTACAGCACGGGTTACTCTACATACCAAGACCTTGTGTGTTAGGTGGTTTTCCGAGGCCAAGAAAATCATTTTAAGTATGCAGAAATTAAGTGCCCAGTATATACAATGTGTCATATAATGTACAAGGAGTGCATTCATAAGCTGCAGATGAGAGATCCTCACTCTAATGCACAAAATCAGAGAAGATCAGAGCAATAGTGAGCACAGTATTGGCCAAGTTTACTTAAGACATATGGTAGATAAAGAAACACATACTACTAAAGAAAACGAGGAGGAAAACTCACAGTTTTATTTGAAAGGGAATAAATGATTTACAAAGGCCACACTTAACACTCTTTTCTCTTTTTGTTTTTGCTTTTCTTTTTTATGTTACTTTTTCATTCTTGAAAACAGCCAACATATTGCAAGCATAATTGTCCAGACTTCCGAAAGGGGCCACACAAATGCATTATTCATTATGAAGTTTCATGAATCATTATTTTGATAGCTTTAACTCATTCCCTGAAGTGACGTTTTAAGTACGCGCATAACGCACAGAAATCCGCTGCTGGATCAGGCTCCTACAAGAAGGACATTCTTTCATTCCCTGCTTCTCATGGAGCTCGTTGCATGTCGTGCATACCACCTGATGAGCACATGGTAGAAAAACCACAGACATCTCCTCCGACAAGCACATGACACACTCACGCTCTCGTTTCACCCCTCCATCCCGAGAGTATTCCTCAAAATCTGTCACCGTTGAGGAGATATAAGGCATTTGAGTGTCCTTTTGTAATGAAGCATTTCTAAAGTCTGCCAGTTTGCTAGCATAGCTTCCATCTATGCCTCTTTTAAGAGCGGCTATCTTTGAAGAATCAGTCTTCAGTCTGAGCTGGGATATTTCCTTTTCTAGCTTTTCAATATCATCTTTAAACTTCTGTAAACTACTTTCAGCTTTTAATTTGGTCATATCCTCCTTGGATTTGGCTGAAGTTTCAATCTGTTCTCTCTCTTTCCTTACTGAACTAGCCTGCCAAAGTAAGTCCTCGTTGGCCTTTTCTTCCTGCTTCCATCTACCCTGCAAGACATTGGCTTGTCGGTAAGAGCATAGCTCATCTGGAGAAATCAAATTAGTATAAGAACATCAGTTGAAAGTATAAAGATCTACGAAAGACCTGCAAAGCCAACCACTTCCCTTTACTGTTTGCTGTTCGCAAATTCATTTATCAAAAGGCAACAACACAAAGTGCAAGAGCTATATGGTTCTGATCAACAACAACAATACAAACCCAGTAATTTTCCCACAAGTGGAGTCTGGGTAAGATGTATGCAGCCTTACCCCTACCTTACCCCTACCCTGGAAGGGCAGAGATGCTATTTCCCAAAATTTCTTTGATATGGTAAACCACAACCCCCACCCCACCCACCCCAAAAACCCCTTCCCAAAAGTGACCTTCCCCACTTCACTCCCTTGGTTACTCGAACCCCTAAATGCATGGTTGGAGGTAGAAGGTCCTTTTCACAAAGCTATCCCTCCCTTATCAAACTTTTCAAAAAAAAACATGCTTCATTGAAAAAAATTATTCTTTGTGATACTGATTTGCTTTTACCAATACTTTGGCAAGGGTGAAACAAACTCGAATATCATGTTAAGAGTTAAGACAATGGAAAATGTGAAGTCTCAAGTGAAGCAAAAAATACAAATATATCCATTCAAGCTTCTGCAAAGTCTTGTAAGAGCGCTCCAACTGCAATGATGCATGTAGGAGGCAAGTGCCACTAACATATTATTGTAACTCTGCGTAGTACCATTTTATCTACATTACGTCTCAAGATCCATTTGATAAATTCCTTTAAAAGTTAACTACATCAAGGTATCACGTGAGATGTCTTCTGTCCATATCAGACATCAATCAATGTCAAAGCATATTGATTTCAACACATGAATAAAAATGCGAGAAGACGCTATGAGAGGTGGTGATACCTCATTCCCATTGTCAGCACAGCTATTCGACTTAGACAATAAGCTATCCCACTTCAAAAACACCCTATTACAAAGTGAGTAAAATGGCACTGCACATACATGCTATGCGCACCTACTAACAGAACAAAGCCAAAAGATGCGGAAAAGATCTTGCATTAGTTAGATGCTTCTTGATCCCAACTCTTGCTTATACATATAGAAATTTGCACAGACGAGAGTCAAGCTACTCTCAGATAAAGAATCCAGCAGACCAAAGTTCCCTTGTTCATTTTTCAGATTCTAAAATTACACAAGTTAGTAAAATAAAGAAGAGAGAGAGAGAGAGAGGGGGGGGGGGGGGGGGTTCAAAAACCACGTCGAGTCATTTTTAAGCAAACACATACAAGAGGTTCATTTATATTTCTCATTATTAGGTTTATCTCTCAAGTAGGGAAAAAGTACCAGATCCCCATCTGAGAGAGAGAGAGAGAGAGAGAGATTAGGTTTATCTCTCAAGTAGGAAAAAAGTACCAATCCCCATGACAGAAGTCAGATTGCATGTAGCTTCTACAGAGATGTAAGTTTGCCAATGACTGATGCACATGTCCGACTGAGGAGAGCCAAGCTACCACAATACCGCTTATTCACCGACTTTATTGAGCATTGTATATGACCTTAAACACAATTTACTAGCATAAAGCTTGTTAATTAGCATCTTCTTACCTAAGTTATGCAAACAAAAATCCTCTTTAAGAATTAAAGGTTAAAGGTCCTAGTACATAACTAGACATTACAGCCTTTTTTACTTAGCTAAAGCCTAAACTTTTTTGGCAAGAAGCATCTTGTGAAGCATTTATGATCTTAAACCCCCAGTAAACATACCTCGAGCTGGTTTTGAACATCTCTAGCTTGCTCCAGCCGTTGTTGCAGTTCCACCAGCTTTCGTCTTTCAGCAATAAGTTCATCCTGAAATATAGCTTTCTGCTTCTCCCATGACTGGAACTTCATGAGCGTCTTCTTTTCCCTCTTTGATACTTCCTGACAGCTCGCAGCTGACTCTGCTGCACGCAATTTGGCAGCTTCCATTTCCCTCCTTAGTACAGCATTCTCGATTTCAAGCCTACGAACAGCAGTATTAGCTCGTTCGACTTGTCCGCTAGCTTTGCACAAGGCATTCTCCATCTCGGTCAGCTTTTTCATGGTATTTTCTTCCAAACTCTGCTTCTCTTTCTTAAGCCTCTCCACTTCCTCTTTTTCTTGCCGAAGTGTCTTAAGCTCAGCTTTGTCTTTACTCAGTCTACGAGCAGCTTGCATAACCTTTTGATTGGCCCATTCTGTCCACTCTTGGAGCTGACCTTGCAACTCCCGAACCCTTGGAACTAACTTCAAAATCATTTCATCTTTCTTATCTTGAGGAACCCATTGAGCAATATATTTTTCATTTGGAATCATATTAAGAGAACAAACAGCGCCCTCAGCATTATAACGAAGAGGCATCGGGGTGATGTTGCAGTTGGTAGGGAATGAGAGCGAGAGCTCAGTATCAGCAGCGGGCAATGCAGGTGAAGTATTCACTTGCGGTAATGAAGAATGGATATTTGCATTAGGTAATGGAACAGAAACATTGACATTATCGGACCCAAATACTGATGTTGAAGAAAATCCATTATTTGTTGAGATACTATGGTGTATATTATCTTGAGTCACAGCAAAACTGGTCTTATTGATCTTTGATGAAGCATTCTTTAAATTCATGCCGGCAGAATCAGCCATGGACTTAAGTTTATTATCTAAAACTAAACCACCAAAACCATTGAGCTTCCTACAGACTCCTTTAGAACCATAAGTACGGCAATGTTTCTCAAGATGCAGGGACTTCTGCCTAAGTATGTACTCTCTTTTGGTGATCCCAGACAACTTTCTACTACCAACAAACTCATCGTCGACGGTTGGAGGATTGGGTGTTCCAACTGCCGTAAATGTTTTATCAACAGTGTCAAACAGAGAACTTGAAGAATCTTTATCTGAGATCATTCCACTCAGAGCAAATGAAGATTTGGGTTTGACATCATGAACTCCTGTCATAGCGGACGCCTCCAACTGAAAGCTATGCCCACAAGTTACAGAAGCGACACTGGAAGTCTCAGACGAACAATGTGCACAAGCAACTGAAGGATTTGGCTTACAGGGAATTCTATTGTTGGATTCCGAACTTTTGGCCTCGGTTTGCAAATAAGGCTGCACAGAAGCAGAGGTAATTTCATTCCCATCAGCAACCAAACAACTCAAAGGATCACTTTCCATCGCACAAGCATGAGATACGTTCATGTCACATATTAACAAGCACCACATTGCATCACCAGTGCTAAAGAAAGGCCTAACTTCCCGCAGAACACAGACCAATTCAGCCAACACATACTTTTCCATCTGCTGCAAATCCTCAAAATAATGCTCCCTGCACAAGTCAATCTCTTGGCCGCTACGAAGAAAACCCAATGTATTCTCCACGATGTTCGACACAATGTCCTTACAACCATAGCAAATACCAGACCTTAAAACAGCCTTTGTGGCAATATCTTCATTGTAACCAAAGGCCATTATTCTTTTAATTGCACTCCTGAAAATTGTATCCAAGTTGCTCAAGACAAGCTCTTCTAGCTCGGATTCCGTAAGATCACTCCAATCGGCATCATGGAACTCTTCAGTTGTTTCAACTTCCTCCTCTCTAGGCTCACTCGGACCTACTTCAGATGATCCTACGCTGCAAGACAATCCGAGGTCAAGTTTCAAACTTTCTGAGCCGTCTTGCTTCAAGCTACACATATCACAACCATTCGATAACTCATGACTAGGGATCATTCCAAATTTGTCCGCTGAAAATTCAAAACTCGTGCACTCAAACTGAGGAGAAGAAATTATTTTATTTGGATCAGCTAGAGGTGGATCCGCCCTGAATTTCCTCTTATTCCTACTCCCTTTTTCCAAGACTGTCAGAGCCGGTGAATATTGAGTCGACGTCGTAGCACATGCCTTTGCAACCATTGATGCCATGACTTAGCTGCCAAAAAAAAATTCCTTCTTTCTCATAATCAACCCATGAAATTAACTCAAAATTATTAAAAAATCACAAATGTGTTGACCTCATACCAATGCACATAACTATAACAAAACAGTGAAACCCAGTTCTTAAGCTGTCACAGAACATCAGAAAAAACAAGCTAATAAACAACTTTTTTTTCCAATTGAAATGCTTTTAACAAACCATATCAAACATGATCATATATATTGCTCAAGTCTAAAATCTAATAATCCAAACAAATTCCACAATCCAAGAACTATACATATGACTTCACAAAAAATTAATAAAATCAACATGAATTAAATAAGTTACTTACATCAAGAACAACAATTACCCAGAAAAAAACTTCCAATACTGAATGAATTTAAATCACACCCATTAAACTTCCGATCAATCCCAATTCAAATTAGCAATCAAAATCAACCCATAATAAAATAACAAAAAATTAATTCGACGAATAAAAAAAGATTCTTTTTTAGATAAGATCGGTACAAGACAGTGTGAGAATTTGATCAAGATTTGATTTTTAAAGATTATTTGATCAAATACATACCAGATTTTAGAGCTAAGGTTTCGAGCAAATCAAAGGTAGGATAAATCTAAGAGCATAGAGAAAAAGAGTAGAGAAGATCCTTAGTTTTTGTTTGGCTTTCTGTTTGTTTCTTTTTATTTTTATTTTTTAGCTTTAATACATTGAACGCCTCTCTCTCTCTCTCGCTCTCTAAAATTTGGGGTGAAATTTACCTTTTCTTGTTTATTTTTTCTATTTTTTCTAGTTTTTCTATTTTTGTATGTGAGTTATAACTTAACCAGAGATGCACACATGTAATTAAACTACTAAACTAGACATGGTTAGGAAGAGTCATCACATGGGGTTTGAAACTAACTATGGTTAATATTGTACCAAACCAAACACCAATACTCAAGCTACCCCCATCCCACGTGGATAGTTTTTTTTTTTCCTTAAAAAAAATTCTTTTTATTACATAGAGAGATTGGAAAGGAGAAATAGAGGAGAAAATAGAACAGCCAAAATTAAGTGTGTACACATTGTGCGAGAGATATACAAGTCAAATCTTTCTATAACAACCTCGTTTGTTCCGAATATTTTTGGATGTTATAATAAAGTATTGTTACAGAAAATATATATTATAACATAATATAAAAATTAATTCTGAAAAAGTTCGACTTTTATAGAAAAACGTTGTTATATAGGGATATTGTTATAGATTGGTTTGACTGTAGTTCCGCTTTTAATAATAGATACTAGACATTTTTACTAGAAAATTGAGAATAATTTTTTTTTTCTTTGGAAAATGAGCTTAATTTTTTTTTCTTTGAAATTAAGAGCTTGTGATGCATAACTATATGATATAAAGATGACATGCAATGATGTAATTTACTTTGGAATTTTATTGGTGTGTTTTTTGATTTTATATTGCTAATAATTGCTTGCAAGAAAGTGTGGTGCATTTGATTTTACATGTTTTTATTTTTAAATTTGAAGTTGTGACAGATTAAAAATATACATTATTATTATCACATGCTAGATAAATTTGTTACATTATAGAAGCAAATAATAGACATGGATCCACTTATAATTGAGCTGTTTATAGATAAAGTCTCACTAGTATCACAGTAATTTTTATCACGGAAGTATAATTGGTAGCTTGATAATTAATTAATTCAAAAAGGCAATTTATCACAAATCGTACTTGTTTTAAAAAAAGAAGACTTGCACAGGATTGATAAAAAAAATATACTCTTAAAAGATTAAAAATAGGAGTTGTTCCTTGTGATATGTCAATAGCATTTTTATTTCTTCAAAATGTTGACCTCTGCCTTTAATATTTGATGCATTGAATAAATTCTACTGATTTTAGAGCCTTCTTCTGTACTTATGAGTTAGACGTGCTTACATTTATAAGAAAAGAAGAAAGCCTAAGTTTCAAGCACACCTTTATTTCAATAATTCAATTAGGTTAGAACTATTCTCATAAGAAGCAATCACCATTGTTTGACCAAATCATACAGACTTTCGGTTAAACTATTTAATTTTAGGTAACGAGGGGTTAAACTTAACTAATAATAATGAGGGTTGCTATTCGGCTAAACTCAGTGTGGCCCAACAATGACCATATTGGTGAAATACCAGTAAAGTCCTTCTTTTCACATTTGGCTTAGTGCCATTTTTCCCTCCAAAATATTTCCCTCCAAAATTAGTTAATAAATATTGATTATCTCAAAACATTGATCCCAAAAATCATCATTCTCTCGTGCATGGGAAGATAAAAGGCCTTTATATATGTATACATATACTGTTACGTTTTTTTTTTTTAAAATACAATTTATATGGATGGGAAGATCAAAAGTCTAGTATGTATACTTAATATTATTTTTTCATTTATACGGTATGTCTTGTCATACCATACACTTATATTAAGAGACCTTTCATTAAATACATAATTCACAACCCTTCCCTTAACCTAAACATGAATGCTAACCTAGAAACTAGTTTGGAGCCATTAAACCAGAATAACAGCCTAGAACTAGGACGGAGTAACTAAGGAATGCATTACACATATCATTGGGGTTGAATTCGGATGACAGTTTGATGAATGAAGATGAGTCGATCGACATTGATGCAGACGTCAACTTCAATGATGGAGAAATCATGTTGACGATGTTGTTGATGATGATGATGATTATGATGATGATGATGATTATGATGATGATGATGATGATGACGTCCATTATTTAGAGGAAGAGAGAGAAGGTGGAGAGGACAGGGAAATGCCTAATGAGTTCAAAAAGATCTCATAATTGGTCCAATTACTGGGATACGTTTCAGTAATAAGGATGTTATGTTTGATTTTTACAAAGAGCATGCAAAATTATCAGGGTTTTACATTGTCAAAAGAACATCAAACAAAAAAGGTGGTGATATTGTTAGGTATGTGAAATATGGTTGTGATAGGTCTAGAAAACCAAGGAATAAGCATGTTACCAAGAGGAGGAACTGTCGTGCTAGAATAAATAGAATTTTGGAGGAGAATGATTCATGGCGTGTTTCAAAGGTGGTTAAAAAATATAATCATCAATTGGAACCAGCATTATTGCGATTGATGGCTGGACACAGATCGCTTAGTAAGTCTCTTAAGAGAACACTTGTAGCCAAAGATATTGCTGGCTTAAGACTCTCAAAAAATATAAGAGCAGCTGAAGTACTTGCTGGTAGCCCAGAAAATCTGGGTTTTACACTGAAGGATTGTAGAAATTATATTTTGAAGAGTAGAAAGCTTCATTTACAAGAAGGGAATGCACAATCATTATTCAAGTTCTTCAGTGACATGCAGCAAAAAGATAGGGAATTTTACTACTCCGTAGATGTGGATAGTTTTGGTCGACTTCATAATGTCGTATGAGTCCATTCACACTCTAAGGTTGCATATGAGGAGTTCCATGATGTAATATGCCTTGATACAACATACCTTGTGAATCGATACAATATGCCATTTGCTTCATTTGTTGGTGTCAATCAGCATAGGCAGTCCATACTTTTGGGATGTGCTCTTATGTCTAGTGAAGATATAACTAGTTACAAAATGGTGCTCTCTACATGGCTTGGGGCTCTGAACAATGT
Source organism: Nicotiana knightiana (assembly GCA_005239525.1). Classification (NCBI taxonomy): domain Eukaryota; kingdom Viridiplantae; phylum Streptophyta; class Magnoliopsida; order Solanales; family Solanaceae; genus Nicotiana; species Nicotiana knightiana. Next base: position 47,701 of record ML383778.1, read on the forward strand.
TCATCCATTAGCTATCATGTCTGACCAATGTGATAGTATTAAGGTTGCCATCAATGCATTGATGCCAAATACGGTATATAGATATTGTATTTGGCACATATTCGCAAAGTTGTCTATGAAGTTAAGCGGAGTTCTTGATGGTAAGATTGCAAAGGCAGAATTTAAGGCTTTAGTCCTTGATAGAATTAACGTTGCTGAGTTTGAGAGAAGATGAATTGATTATATTGCAAATTATAACTTAGATGGAAGGGATTGGTTTTATAAGCTTTATTTAGAGAAGGAAAAATGGGTTCATGTCTACCTAAATGACCACTTTTGGGCCGAGATGTTGTCCACACAGAGAAGTGAAGGAATTTATGCTTTCTTTGATGGATTTATCACCCGCCAAAGCACTTTGAAGCTATTTGTTCAGCAATATGAGTTAGCCATAAGATCTAAGTTCGAGAAAGAATTGGACGTTGAATATAGGTCAAGGTGCTTTGAACCAAAATGTTTGTTGGAATTCGCATGGGAGGAAAATATTCAAGCATGTTATACTCGTGAAGTGTTTGAATTTTTTCAATTACAGTTAAGGAAATTGTTCCACTGTGAAATCAGCACCCCTGAAGATCATCAAGCAAACCCTGGAGTGGAGAAATACATTATAACAGATTCTTCGCTAAGGAGTTTTAACACTAAAGATCCATTTGTATTCACGGTTGAATATACAACTATTGGCGAATATCTAAGTTGCAGCTGCAAGTGGTTTGAAACAAGAGTTATTCTATGATTTCATATACTTAAGGTGTTGTCTCATAAGAGGATTAAAAACGTTAATGAGAGGTATTGTAACGACCCGACCAGTCGTTCCGTGAGTTTAGCCCTATTTTTCCCATTTCTGCTTCATTCTTGTTTGGTTCAGGTCTTTTGGTGTTGCGTTGGGTTGATTAATTCGGGTTCGGATTGGTTGTGGTGAGAAATGAGACACTTAGTCTCTTTGATTGGTGATTTAGTTGGAAAAGTCAACCAGAAGTTGACTTGTAGGTAAATGATCTCGGAATGGGGGTTTTGTGGCTCGGATAGCTTCATTAGGTTATTTGGGACTTAGAAGTGTGTTCGGAATGTCATTCGGAGGTTCGGAGTAGAATTAGGCTTGAATTGGCGAAATTAAATTTTTGGCGATTTCCGGTCGGCAGTGAGAAATTAGCTATCGAGTTCGGAATGGAATTTCGGAAGTTGTAGCAGGTCCGTAGTGTCATTTAGGATGTGTGTGCAAGTTTCAGATCATTCGGGCATGGTTTGGGTGGTTTCGGCACCGCTGGCGGATTTCGGAAGTTTAGAAATCTTTAGGCTTGAATTTGGATTTGATTTGGTGTTTTGAGGTTATTTTTAGCGTTCCGAGGGTTCGACTAGATTGGTATATTAATATATGACTTGTTGGTACTTGTGGTTGAGGCCTCGAGGGGCTCGGTTTTGATTTCAGATAAATTCGGGAGGTTGGAAGTTGGGAAAAATTGCAGCAAAGGGTTGCTGGTGCAGGCCTTCTGGTGTGGCCGCACCTGTGGATGGGGAGTCGCAGGTGCGGAACACCTTGCATAGATGCGGAAGTGTAAACCTGGTTTAGGAGCGCAAGTACGGAAGTTGGGTCGCACATGCGGGCCCGCAAGTGCATGTTGAGGACCGCAGATGCGGAATTTTGGCTTTAAGTGAGTTTCCGCGCCTGCGAGGAATTTTCCGCAGCTGCGGCGCCGCAGGTGCGAGATTGCTGGTCAGAGCATGTAAATAGTAACCTTCGCAAATTTTGGCTTATTTCATCAAAATCTTCATATGGGTTGGAGCTTGTGGGAGCGATTTGAAAAAGGAAATCAAGGGAACTTCGTGGAGGTAAGATTTTTGGACCTAAACCTCATTTTTATGGTGTTATTTGACTGATTAAAGGTGAAATTTATGGAAATTTATGACTAAATTTGGGGGTTTTAGGGCTTGAGAATCGGGGAGTTAAATTAAGGAATTGAGGGGTCGATTGTGGTTGGATTTTGATGTATTTTGTATGTATGAACTCGTGAGAGCGTAAGGATTCTAGTTTTGTGATTTTTATCGGAATCCGAGACGTGGGCCCGGGGGTCGAGTTTGGCCAATTTCGGGATTATTGATGTAAATTGGATATTTTCGAGTGGGCTTTGTCCCTTTAGCATATTTTTGATGATATGAATCTGTTTTGAATAGATTCGGAGAGCGTTGAGGCCGAGTCGAGAGGCAAAGGCATCACGGAGTAGAAATCTTCCGGTTTGAGGTAAGTAACGAACGTAAACCTTGACCTGAGGGTATGAAACCCCGGTATTTCATATTGTTTTGATAAATGAGGTGACGCACATACTAGGTGACGGGCGTGTGGGCATGCACCGATAGAGATTGTGACTTGGTCCATCCTATAGCGGCTATTAAGCCATGTATTTGATTTGAAATCACGTGATACTCCGTGTTTTAGAGATTTACATTATATTTGGGTTGTATGCCATGTTTGGGGCCTTGAGCCGACCTGTTTGGAACCTCAGGGGAATTTTACTACTATTTCTCACACTGTTTTTGATAGAAAATATGATCTCAGTCATGATTTATACTTGTTCATTTTCATTCTTGTTTATCACCCTGTTTTCAAACAAATGAAAAATGTTTTGAGCTGAGTCTCTGTGATTGTGGTGAGATTCCCGAGTGGCTTGTGAGGGTGATGACTGAGCGAGGTCGAGAGGCGGATTTGTGAGGATAGTGATGGATCGGGCTGCACGCCGCAGCATTATATACATATATATTGGGTCGGGTTGCACGCCGTAATGTTATATATATTGGATCGGGCTGCACGCCACAACGATATGACACTTGGGCTGAAGGAGCCCCTCCGGAGTCTGTACACCCCAGTGAGCGCAGTCGATTATTTATGGATCGAGCTGCACACCGCAATGTTATATATATATGGATCGGGCTGCACGCCGCATCAGTTATTATATGATACCTATTGAGCGTAAATACTAAGTAAAAGTGTTGATTGACGAGAGATGAGTCACGAGTGACTGAGAGGCTTTCCTGAGAGGCTTTATTTGTGAGTGACACTATTAAGGTCATACGTATCGGCCGTAGCAATCATATAAGTCCATTCACTAATATGGTTGTAGTCATATAATTTATGCTAATTATATCGTTGTGATTCATAGTAATATCGACCGCTTGTATAATGGTCGTCTATATAATTTCATTCATTTAGGTCATATGTATGACCTTATTTATATAATAGTAAATATATATATATATATATATTGGTTAATCTTAATTATAATAAAAGGAAAATCATGATTAAATTTTAGGAGTAATGTATTCTAGCTTCTTTATTAGGAGGGAAAACAAGATGACATTTTTGGACAAAATGTTAAATACAATTTTCGGAGGGAAACACAGGGAAAAGTAAAAATATGATTGGAGGGAAATTGAAAGTTTTTACTCTTTATATATCTCTTAAACACAAGAACAATGTCTCCAACTCTCTAAACAAAATAGATACTCTAAACATGAATGCTAACGGATAGATTGAAGAAGAATTCTATCCATGGTTTCGGATGAAAGTGCCCAGATCATACATTAAGCGTTATTATCTGGTAATTTTATTTTTATTAAATTTTCATGATTTGTTAACTGTTGATTATCCCAACTAGCAATGAACCCTAAACTCTATCTTTACATTATGTTCTTGCAGTTTCTTCCAAAAAGTATTTGTGGCTATCTTCCTCCTATTTCGGTTAAAACAATGCTTCGATGTAATGGGAAGGAGGGGGCTGTGAATCTCACAAGTGGTGTTCGGAGAAGATGCATCACTGAGTGGAAACAATCTAAAGAAAGGAAATGTTCCTCTTTTTGAACTAGTTCAGGCTACATCAAGGGTTGTGATCTTCTCTATTGAAGAGCTAGGATTAACTAATGCTTAGCTTGATAATTTCTTCTCTTTAGTTATATGTAATGAATTCAAATGGATCAAAGTAATGGATTAATATGATTGTTCTTTATAATATTGTTTGCCTTTTTTCCCTTTATTATTGTTATATTTATTTATTTTAAGAAGACTACTGGTTTAAAACCAAAACGGAAAATCAAAACCTAAACGTTAACCTAAACCTATACCTAAACGAACCTAAACCAAAGTAGAACCTAAACCTAAACCTAAACCTAACAGGATCAAATAATTTTTACATGGATTACTCTAGTTTTCTAAGGTTAAGACTATGAGATAAAACCTATGAAGTGCACTGCTACTATATGGCATAAGTTTTTTTAAAAAAATCCAAAATCTGTGAAGTGCATGCCACTATATGGCAGGATTTCTTTTTTTTTTTTTAAATTCCAAAATCTGTATAGGCGGATGGTCAAAGACAAGCTTCTATAATTAATTATAGTCATGGAGGAGAGTAACGGTTACATGGAGGAGTGTAATTGTGCATAGAGGAGTAAAATTGATTACTGAGAAATGTAATGGTTGCATGAAGGGGTGGAAGGGACTACTGGGAAGTGTAATGAATGCATGAAGGAGTGGAAGAGGCTGCTAGGATGTGTAATGTCCGCACTGGGAACTGTAATGGTTGCATAGGATCTCTACAAAGAGACTTTAAGTCCTACCGGGAAGTGGAATAACTATTATAATTGAGAGATTATAATTCTCCCTATACAGTTTTCAAGAAATATGCTAGACCTACATAAAACAATCAAACTGAAACTGCTACTACATCTAAGCATAACGATGGATAGGACTAGAGGCGGACCCAGGATTTGAGCACGACAGGGGCACCATTGTGTGCTAATCACTAGAGATAAAATTCGGCGTGCAACTCTTTAAAAACTTAACGATTCAGATAACTATCATCCCAATATTATTAAAATAAAAGTTCTAAAGAAAAAAAAATACCGGACATATATATATATATATATATATATATATATATATATATATATATATATATATATAGAGAGAGAGAGAGAGAGAGGGAGAGCGAGGGAGATTTCTTCGCAAAATGGGTGCTATGGAAAGAGAAGGAATAAAATTAATTAAGTTGACTATTGTGTATTAGTACTAAACTGTAAATAAATTCAAAAAAAAGAAGATAAAAGTAAAAAATAAAGCAATTTACTTTTAAATATAAATTACATTGTAATCAAATAACTAAAATATCAATTAAGTTGACTATTATATATTAGTACTAAATTGTAATTGAATTAAATAAAAGAGATAAAAGTAAAAGTTAAAGCAATTTGCTATTAAATATAAATTACATTGTACTCAAAGAATAAAAATAGAAAGGAGGGGGAAAAGTTGAATGTGGGTTTCGAACCTATGTCACCAGCAAAGTTGGGAATTGAAGTGTCCAATGCAACCAGTTCTCTCATCTGCCTCTTTGTTTCTGGGGGTACACTTAAAATATTTAAGGGGTCCCATATAAATGTCAAGATATATATAATATGTATATACAAGTTTTTTGCCGAGGCTAACGGGGTCACGTGACCCCTCAACCCACCAGGTAGGTCCGCCTCTGGATAGGACTCCGACCAAGAAAGTTGTTGAACAACCACTCCATGGTTCACCCGCTAGTCATAATATTTTGTACCAAGATCTTAAGCGTGACTTTACTAAGCTGAAGTGTGAGTTTAATGAATTGATTGAGAGGGTTGTTCGTGATTCAAGCATTGATTATCTAAAAGGTGTGATGTTGGAATAGCATCCTCTAACTTCACTCTATACTATGCTTGACGATATGCCCACAACATCCGTCCTCAAAGTCTCTTTTCGTGAACCAGAATATTGAGTAGTCCATGCATTATGAAGTTTTATCTCAAGTTGTCTTTTTTGCTTGGTTACATGTTTTTCATCTATGAAGTTGTCTACCCCTTATGGTGATGTTTTTATTTAATTTGTTATGTTTTGGTGATGTTATCATGAAATCTCATATTAATGAATGAAATTATTATGTTTTGAATCATTTTTGTTTTTATTTAATGATGTTTGATTCAAGTTAACAAAACAGTCCTATTGTCTTCAATATTGCAATTGTTCGTTTGATGCCTAATGAAATGAAAGTACTAATAGTAACATTTGTAAAGATTAATTAAGTCCTCTAAAATTGGTCAATTTTTTTTTCAAATTAATATAGAACATTGAACTTATGACACCAACCTTGGACAATAGAGAAATGTATTGTCAATAAATATGAAGATAGTTGAGTACTTGAAGATGCAAAATATAGCAAATACTGAACTTATGAAGGTAGTTGATGAGTACTTGAAGATATACAGTTGAGTACTTATGAATCAAAATAGTACGAATTAAAACAGGTGCAAAATGATAACACTTTGGCACTTACAAGGTTCCAACAATATAGACAAATTAAAACATTCAGTTCAGCTCATAATATTTTTTTAAAAAAAATCAACAGATATATTTTATTTCATTCCAACAAGGAGTACAAATTTTAAAACTGATTGGCATCCTAAACACTCTTTTCTACAAAGGTTGAATGCGGCAACCAGTAAACTAAACAATTAAACTGATAATAACCAAACTAAACAATAATCAAACTGAACAATCCAACAAAATACTCTTATCAACAATCAAATGAACAAGATTTTGAAATCTTTATCCCTTCAAACATTCCAGCTAACAACACAGATGACATAGCACTTGCTCCATTGTCACCTTCAACCCCGACATCACTTTCATCAACAAAAGAACTTGAAGTGTTCTTCACTGGCAACATTTTCTTTTTGGAACTCAGTGAATGCTGCTACTGCTTCATCATAAGATTTGTAAGACTTGAAGATGCTTCCTTTGAAACCTATAACCATAGGAGCATACTCACACCAAGATTTGTATAATCTGTGCCTTTTACCACGAAATACCACATACACCTTCGACGATGCTGATATATTATCAGCTTTAGATCCATTTCTAAACTTGTTGAATGTTGTTATGGCTTCATCATATGTTTTGAAGGCCTTGAAGATGCTGCCCTTGACACCAATAACCATAGGAGCACATTGATGCCAAGAGTTGTACAATCCAGGCCTCTTACCACGAAACACTACAAAAACTTTTGAAGCATTATTCCTCTTTCCGTGGTCCATTCCTTAATCTAACCCTAAGAAAAATAATAGATGAAGAAGGAGAAAACAAATTAAAGATAGAAATTAAAATGGGGGATGGAAAAGCTTCTTAGTTTAATCACTCTATATTTAAGTGTTAAGGTTAGAAAGTAATACAATACTATTTTAGTGATACAGTAATATAGAAACTATAATACAGTAGTTTAATTGTATTTTTTTTTTGTATACTATGCGTGTATTTTAGTGTATTTCATTTAATTGGTATAGTATATATATATGAGTATAAATTGCTTTATCAAAAATAGTGTAGCATGCATGTGTAAATGTGAAAGAAGCATGAGGAAGGTAAGATCATTAAACTAATGAGAGAGAATTGGAGGAAAAAAAATAAACGGGAAATAAAAAATGCTAAAGGGTATATCTGAAAAATAAAAATGCCTAAATATTTATTATGCCCTCAAAAGCCGTGCGAAGTTACCATAAACCCACATTATGGACATTTGGTCCAGAACAAGTGTTGACAAATATATTTTCCGAATAATAATATCTCTAGACTTTGAACTTGATATCATGGATGCCGTGAGATAAAGTTGATGGGGAACTGAAAGTAATGCACATTTATGTAATAAAGGATGATTACTAGAGGATGTGAGCAATACTAGAGGAATATCAAGCAATAAATAGCAATAAATGACATTTATGTAAATAAGGAGAATGATTCACCCAATAATGAATGAGGTGGATGATTCTTCTTTCTGACAATGATGAATGACATATAAATTCTAGAATGTTTGAACTATATGGAAAAATATGGAATAATGTGAGCAAGAATCTTGATGAAAAGGTAAAGTTTGTATCGTTGCTAGAGAGAGTAAGAACTCGTTTGGATTAGCTGATTGTAAATAGATGATAAGCTTGAAGTGCTGGAACTGATTTTTTTAAATAAGCATTTACATATTTTGATAGACGTGCTGAAATTGATAATAAGCAGTTGATGTATTTGGTAGAAAAAAATTGATAAGTAATTCTTTTATTAAAATTACTAAAATATCCTTAAATTTTTTACAAAATATTATAAATCAAAAAGTTTTTTTTGTAAAAAAAAGATGAACAACAAATATGGAATGAAAAGAAAGTTAGAAAATTTATTTTGGAAAAATATTTTGTGAATTAGAAAATATTATTAAGGATAAACTAGTAAAGGCCTTGGTCAAACTAAAAGTGCTTATAAGCTAAAAAGTCATATGTTGGGGGTGACCAACTTATGACTTATGACTGATTTTAGCTTATAAGCATTTGGCTTATAAGCACTTTGGTTATTTACCAAATGCGTAGATAAGCCAAAAAGTGCTTATAAGCCAGTTTGACCAGTTTATAAGCTTAGCCAAACACCTTCTAAATCTTCTTCTCAAAAAGTGTTCTTATCAAGTGAATATTACATGCCTTATCCCCTTATCCCTTTTTTTATATATACGAGACATATCCCTAACATCCCTAATAGTATAAGTGAAAGAAAGTATCCAATGGAATATTCTCATCAATATTTTATTTCAAATAATGATTGTTACAGCCATTTACACAACAATTGACCTCGGCAGTGGTTGGCTCATCGGTCGCCAACCTTAATGCTTCCTGGCCGACCTCGACCGATCCTTTTCCTTAATGCCACTTCACGCTAAATTTCCTTAAGGCAGATTTGGCCTATACAACCATAAGTCCTCAACTTAAGTAGTATTTATAGTCCTATCACCTCTCATTGATTGAAGGGGTAATTTTTAGTTGCTGGAAAATTATTGTATAAAAGTTAACTTTGTATATTTCGAAACAATGATAAGATTAGAGAGATTCAATAAAATTATTAAGGGATCGAGCTGAAGCAACTATCAATTTTGTAGATTGATGATCCTCATGTCATATATAATCATGAAGTAGAATGTAAAATAACTGTTATAATCATTATTATACAATTTTTTGTCAAATGTAATTATATTAGATCTAAATTAATTCATGATACATTACGAGAAAAAAATGATTCACACCAAAGTTTTTAAAACAGTATAAATCTATTTGGTATTAATGTTAAATACAAATTTTCCTTGAAGTAAATAAAAAGCAACTTAAAATCAAATTATAAAATATAATTAATTATATATAATTTGGTGTCAAAATTCCAAAACAACCCTAATTGCATAAAAGAAATGAAGAATATAGAGTTTATAACTCAATAAAGTAAAACCCTTCTGACTTTACCAGATGGATAGGTCAAAATACTCTTTTATTTTTTTATTATTTTGCATTAGAAGAGTATTTACCTGGTGTAATTGAAAATTTAAATAAAAGGAAGGGAGTTTTGAAAATTGGGTAAAATACAAAAATGACCGGTTAACTGTAACTAGTTGTATTCGTTAGCTAAAAAATATATATGGTCTAACTTGATACCAATTGAGAAATCAGATTGATATGAAATTAATGATAAAAAGGTAAATGCAAATCACACAAGTTGAACAATCTTGTCCTTGAAGGTTGATCACCCTCGAGTCAAAAATACTACAATCGGTGCTGGAACAGAGTGATGAGATAATAATAACTAGAAATAACAGTATATTGCTTGTGGGTGCGTGTTACAATGTCCTTTACAAATAATCAGACCCCATTTATATAGTGGAGGAGTCCTACTTTAGGTACAATTTTATATAAGATAAAAAATCTCATGATTTGCTAATTAATAGGCTTCATTGATATGTGTCATGATTCCCGCCGTGGTATCCGACCAGTTACGGATATTTTGGCCTTCCGTTACTTTAGTTCGATAATATTTTCTCAAGCTGATTCAGAGTCGGGGACAGTTCCGGGTTGTTAAGATTAGAACTGCATTGTAATTATTTAACTAATAGTCGCATTTGTTAGGATTGGCTATGGCTATTATTGAAAATAGTTAGTTAGGCTGTTAGTTGATGTCAGAAAGTTAGCTAGTGGTAGTTTAGGCGGTTAGTGGTAGATGACAGTTGTAAGATACATGTATATAGGCGCACTAATTCTGTTTTCTAGTCAATGATAATGTTTCTCTCATTCTGAAATTCTCTCGAAGCTTCTTCATCGTCTCTGAGCTTCATGGCATGCAGCCATGGCGGTTGAGCTCTAGCTCAAATATTCCTTCAATAATCTTTAAATTTAACATGGTATCAGATCTTAGGCTTCATATACTGAGGTAATTCATGATCTCTCATTTCGTCTTCTCTCTAATTTACAATTGAAGATCTAGGTTTTCTTCAAAATCGTTAATCAATTTTGAAATCCTGTTCGAAATTGCAATTTCGATGTGATCTCATCAGATAATAACAAGTTATATTAATTTTAATTCCTTGATCTCTCGAGGTGTTTTCGAAGTGTGGTTTCCTGTATCGTTTCTGTTGAATTCCCATTTCTTATCTTCGATTCACGGTTCAACCAATTGTGATATGTGATTTGAGCAATGGCTGAAAGTACTGCAAACAAGGAGACCTTAGATACCTTGAGTCCTCTATACATGCATCTATCGGAGAGTGCAGATTCAATGTTAGTGCATGTATCTTTTGATGGCACATGATATAGATCTTGGAAGAGAAGTTTACTTAGAGCCCTCTTAGTGAAAAATAAGGTCGGCTTCATAACAGGGAAGTGTAAGAAACCAGTAATTGGACATGCAACCTTTGATTAGTGGGAGTGATGTGATGATATGGTGACTTCATGGATTCTAAATTCTCTTTCAAAAGACCTAGCAGATAGTTTGCAATATGTGAGTGATGCAAAGGAGTTATGGCAGGAGTTAGAAGATAGATATGATCAAACCAACGGTGCGAAACTCTATCAACTTCAGAAAGAAATTAATGATCTGAGTCGAGGAACTCTTGATATAACAGGCTATTATACAAAGATGAAGAATCTATGGGAAGAATTAAACACATTGAATGTACACGCATAATGCAGATGCCAATGCATCTGCGAAGCTAAGGCTAAGATGCACAAGGCTGAGCAAGATAGAAGACTGATACAGTTTTTGATGGGCTTAAATAAGGTATACACTGTTGTGAGAGGGAGTATACTGATGATGAACCCCCTTCCAAGCATTGCACATGCCTTTTCTATTCTTATACAAGAAGAGAAGCAAAGAGAAGTTAAACCACACAATCAACAATTGATAATTGAATCCGCATCACTAAATGTTAATGGCCCAGGAAACAACAACTTTAGAACAAACTACAACCAACACATGAGTACCTCTGGGAACAATAGCTATGGAAGCGGTTATATGGGAAATAGACCTAGGCCATTCTGTGATTTTTGCAAAAGGCCAGTACATACTAAGGATAAATGTTATAAACTTCACGATTATCCACAGAACTTGAAGTACAACAATGGTAATAGGGGAAGGAAACTGGCAGCAAATATGTTTGATACAACTGGTAATGGGACAAATATGACAGATGAAGGAGGAGATCTTCAGAAGCAGGGTCGAACCATGCAACAATTGAGCAAGGTACAATATAGGCAACTGCTGAGCATATTGGAGAGCTTCAAGAATGAAAACAATGGAGACAACTCAGGAAACATCAACATGACTGGTGGTGTTGTTAACTTTGCAGGTATGACTGCTTGTACCACCTCTGTTGAACCCAGTAAACAGTCTTATGAAAGTTTCAAGGAAAATGATGACTCCTGGATTCTTGACTCAAGAGCCACTAACCATATGACTTATAACAAAGCCTTATTGAGTAATATCAAACTCTAGTTTACCCCTTCTTGGTCTCTTTGCCAAATGGATATAAAGTAAAGGTGACAATAATTGGAGATGTCATTCCCAGTCCTCAATTCACCCTAAAAAGAGTCTTATATGTACCTAGTTTCAGATTCAACCTAATCTCTTTACACTCATTAACAGTCCAACTTGATTGCATCATCAAATTCACTAAATTTTCATGTATTCTTCTATATGGCCTTTCACTAAGGAGGCCTCTGGATATTGGTAAGGCCAAAGACAGTCTCTACTTTCACTATTCAAATTCAGGAAAGAACAATTCTTCTATCACACCACTCACACACAGTTCTGCAACTAGTGCATCCATCTCAGATAGTCACATCATCAATAGTGTACACTGTCAAGACCACTCTTGTGATTCTGCACCTAGTGCATCTATTTCTTCTCATGTTTGTGATAATAAAAGTGTACAAGTTCTTTTGAATTCCACTAAAAGTTCTTCTAACAAAATATATTTAGTGTGCAATGCATGTACATCTAATGAAAGTCTTGTGGATCTCTTGTGGCATAACAAGCTGGGCCATGTACCTTTTATCAAGATGAAGGGTATCAATTCAATACCTATAACCTTTGCAAGCAAACAAACTTTTCTATGCTCTATTTTCCCCATGGCCAGGCAAAATAGATCTCCTTTCCCAAAAAGAACTACTTCCACAACCAAAATATTTGAACTCCTACATGTAGATATGTGGGAACCTTATCATGCACCAACTCATGACAATCACAAATATTTCATTACCCTAGTTGATGAGTATGGTAGATGTACTTGGACAAATCTCATAACTAGCAAAATCAATGTCCTACATGTTATAAAATCTTTCTTTTCAATGGTCCAAAATCATTTCAATACCTCAATAAAGACCATCAGAACTGATAATGGTTTGGAGTTTATGAATACTGAAACAACTATGTTTTTCCAAACCAAGGGGATCATACACCAGAAAACTTGTCCTTATAGTCCTCAACATTATGGTATAGACGAAAGAAAACACAAATACCTTCTTGAAACTGCAAGAGCACTATTATACCAGTCCAAACTACCTATAAGGTACTGGGAAGAATGCATTCTAACTTCTACTTATATGATCAACAAGTTGCCATCCTCATCCCTTAAAGGAAAATTCCCCTTTGAGATTCTATATAATAAGAAATCAAATTACTCACATCTTAGGAGCTTTGGATGTCTATGCTTTCTTACAAATCTAAAATCTCACAAAGATAAGTTTAAACCAAGGTCGACACCCCATGTTTTTGTAGGACACTCTTTTGGATTAAAGGGATACAAGGTTCTCAACCTAACCACAAAGAAGATTCATGTCTCAATAGATGTGACTTTTCATGAAACAATTTTCCCTTTTGCATTGCCTGGAAGGCACACTAATTTAGTGTCTAAATATGAACATCTATCTTTTCCTTCTCCTCATATAGGAACTAGCATGAGTCATTTTGACACTGTCAGTCCCATTGTTAATAGTAATAGTGATAATCCCTATCAACAATTAATGTTACCTGAACTTTCATTTGGCAATGACACTAATTCTATCACTCATGAACCTGGATCACCATCCCAACTAGACTACCAAAACTCTTCCAGCCCAAATAAAACCTCCAACACATCATCTGAACCTAATTTTCACTCCGAGAATCAACAACAATCCCTTCTGAATGATTGACCAAGCTCTGCACATCCTGAGCAGAATACAATCCTTATCCACGATAGACCTCAAAGAACACTCAAACCTCCTAGCTATTTGAAAGACTACATCTGCAATGTACCCACTCTCAGCACCAATGTTGGGGAGCAGGTTGCAAATAATGATCACAATTCACCTTTACCCTCTTTTTCTTTTCATACACATGTTCCCTATTTACAATCTATATCCTTAAATGCTCTAAGTGGTAATAGTCAGCATTTAATTGAAAAGCTTTCTAGTGACTGTGAACCTGAGTTATATGAGGAGGCAGAAACTATACCTGCTTGGAAACAGGCCATGAACCAGGAATTTGATGCACTCTACTCTAATCATACCTGGGATCTTGTCCCACTACCTATAGGAAAGAAAGCAATAGGGTGTAAGTGGGTATACAAAATCAAGCATAAGGCAGATGGATGTGTTGAAAGATTTAAAGCCATGTTAGTTGTTAAGGGCCACACTCAGCAAGCATGAATAGATTATAATGAGACCTTCTTACCAGTGGTGAAGATGACTACTGTGAGAGCATTAGTCAGTATTGCAGTAAAGAAGAACTGGGAAATTTTTCAGCTTGATGTAAACAATACTTTCCTACATGGAGACCTAAATGAAGAAGTGTACATGCAAGTACCACCAGGGCTATCAGTAGGAAAACAGAATTGGTGTGCATGTTAAACAAATCTTTGTATGGATTGAAGCAGGCAAGTAGGTAGTGGCATGCTAAGCTAACTGAGGCCCTATGCTCTAAAGGAGATGTGCACTCTATGCTAAATTATTCTTTGTTTTACAAAAGGGAAGGAAAGTCAGTTATTTTTGTAGCAGTCTATGTAGATGATGTCCTCCTGACAGGAACAAATTTGGAAGAAATCAAGGCATTGAAGATTTTCCTACATAAGACTTTCAAGATAAAGGATCTGGGAAGATTACACTATTTCCTAGGATTGGAGATACTATACAAGCATGATGGAGTAATAATCACACAAAGAATGTTTACAAGCGATCTGATAAAGGAGTTTGAGTGCTCACACTACACTCCAATGTCATCTCCACTAGATCATTCGACAAAGTTGAAAGCAACTAAGGGTAACTTACTCACAGGTCCCACTCAATACAGAAGGCTAGTGGGAAAACTAAACTTCCTCACCAACACACGACATGATATTGCCTATAGCGTTCAACATCTCAGTCAGTACATGAAAAGTCCTCGAGATTCTCATCTCAAAGCTTCTATGCATGTGCTCAGATACTTGAAAGGTGATCCTAGTCTGGGGATTTTCCTATCAAACAGTGCAGATTATAGATTGAGAGCCTTCTGCGATTCAAATTGGGCAGCTTGCCCTGAGACTAGAAAGTTGGTTAGTGGTTACATTCTGTTGATTGGGGACAATCCAATTAGTTGGAAATCGAAGAAATAGTCCACTGTATCCTTAAGCTCTGCATAGGTAGAATACATGTCCGCAAGAAAGGTAGTTGCAGAACTAGTTTGGCTATCCAAACTTCTGGAGGAGCTAACCATGCCTTTAACTCTTCCTATTCCAGTCTACTGTGATAACCAAGCAGCTTTGCACATTACGAGAAATTCAGTATTTCATGAACGAACAAAGCACATAGAAGTCGAATGCTATTTTGTTAGGGATAAGGTCATTAAAGGGTTGATTTCTCTACACTATGTCCACACAGACAACTAGCTAGCAGATATACTTACTAAATCTTTGACGGGCGTCAAACATTCTTCATTGCTTCACAAGTTGGAAATGAGTACCTCCCTTCCAACTTGAGGGGAGGGGGGGGGGGGGGTAAGATTAGAACTGCATTGTAATTATTTAACTAATAGCCACATTTGTTAGGATTGGTTATGGCTATTATTGCAAATAGTTAGTTAGGCTGTTAGTTGATGTCAGAAAGTTAACTAGTGGTAGTTTAAGTGGTTAGTGGTAGATGACAGCTGTAAGATACATGTATATAGGCATACTAATTCTGTTTTCTAATCAATGAGAATGTTTCTTTCATTCTGAAATTCTCTCGAAGTTTCTTTATCCTCTCTGAGCTTCATGGCATGCAGCCATAGCGGTTGAGCTCTAGCCCAAATATTCCTTCACTAATCTTCAAATTTAATACGAGTCACAGACTCGATAATCTTGAAGACGCATGTTCTAACCTCGTGCCTAGGTTCGATGGAACACATGGTCGATCTTTTAATCCATTATGTTTCATCCCTGATCTGTCATGCAATAGATGAGCTCGATTTCGACCGTACATATGTATATTGACTAATCTATATGTTTTCAATGAATTTCAACCTTACCCATTGCAAAAAGGTTATTTTTTTCTTAAATCTTGTATATATAAATTTTTTGTAGTTCATCACCTTGTTTGCTATCTCATTCATGAAATTTTCTTTCCGTCTTACATTTAATGTTGCTGATCACACTTAAAAATATGAAAAGTGATCTTTGCATATGATTTTTAGGATAGAAAAAATCTTATTTATTTGGATTTTCAATTTTTATATGTGATTAATGGCTAGAGGTTGATAAGTTTAAACATATTTGGGACATTTACTTAACATTCTCGTAACAATTGGGCTTTTAAATGGGCAATGACCCACCAAATATTGTCCCAAGTAAAGTAGCTAACCATTGATGACCAAGACTCAGCCAACATACATGGACCGTCAACAATCTCCCAACGCGCCACCCTCTTCGCCGCCGTTGCCGCCGGTGCACCAGGACGACGCCGACGAAGATGATGAGACTGTGAAGCAGCTCAACCAATGCTCTTCTCTCTACTTATCTTTACAGGTTCTTTTGAAATTTTTGAATTTTTCTGCTTTTTGGAAATAATAGTATTAATTTCTTAAACCCTAAACCCTGAAATGGAACTGATCAAAGGGTTTATATTTGCAGGATTGTCTGATTAATACTGACAGGAATTGGAAGGCTTGTCAAAAGGGTATCTTCTATTTTTTCCCTCTCTATTTTGATTGAAATTTTGTTCTTTCCATTGGTGTCAAATGGGTATTTTCCTTAAGTTTTTGGTTGATGAAAACGAGTTTTAATATTTAGAAAGAGAAAATAAGTGCATATTTTTAATTGGAATTCAAGATTAAGGAATTTTTTTAGTGGTTTGCATTTGCTCTCTTTGTTGTTATATATAGTTTCTGCTTTAGGGGATCAAACTGAGATTAGTTTCGATTAGATTATTATAAAGAACATGATCAAAACGAGAAACAAGGGTCATGATAGTTTTTTTATTCAAATTATAGAACCTATATGGCTTATATGCAGCGACATGAATAATTAGGATTCATACACTATATGTGCAGCAGTAGTAGTGGTTCTATGGAACCTATGCATATTAGTATGCCGTGGCGGAACTAGGAATGAGTCTCAAAAAACTGCTAGAATGCAACATTTACCCCTTGTCAAGGGGATTCAATAATGTACAGATATACAATTATTTTTTTTCCATTTTGTTGAAAACCGCGTCCGGAATAGCATGCACGCGTTACCTTTCATCAACATAGGTATCACGTAATTTTGTCCATCAAATCTTGGATAAATTATAAGAAATCACCTAGTTTTTTTGTCTCCGATGGAGTTTGAACCTGAGATCTCATGGTTCTCAACCTACTTCATTTATCACTAGGCCACACCCTCAGGTGTTATTTTTATCCACTTTATGCAGTATAATCTTTAAATGAAGGGGATGCAATTGAATCCCCTTCCTAATATGTAGCTCCGTCATTGTTAGTGTATGTTGCTTGGACTCTTCAAAAGTACTATGGGTATGTGTCGAGTCCTTCAAAAATGCACTATTTTTGAAGGATCCGAGACGAATACGAAAACATCTCTGGAGAGTCATGCAACATGGCTTTGGTACAGTATCCAAGTTAAGTGGAATATTAAGAAATCATATAAGCGGCGGATTGGAACATAGATCTCTTCTCAGAATCACATGTGCATGTTTTCATCCGGCCTATGATTCAGCATGACAGAAGCGGCAGAACCGCACATTTTCGTGTTCAGATGTGTTTTGTATATATGTGTACTGAGATTCTCTTGTTTATAATACTAGTTTCATTAACAACAATAATAACATACTCAGTAAAATTTCACTAATGGAGTCTAGGGAGAATAGAATGTACGCAAACCTTACCCCTATCCCGAAAAGGGTAGAGAGACTGTTTCCCGGAGATTCTCGGCTCGACAAGAGAGACAATAATATCAGAAAAGAAACAAAAGAAAAGACATGTAACAGCAAAAGATGTAAAAAAAAAAATAACAAAAACGAATAAGGGAAAGGACAATTACACAAAAACTATGCAAAACATGTGAACACAACATAGACCGCTAACAAACCTAAACAAAACTCTATCAGACTACCCGGTACAAAGAGGGAATAACTCTTGACTACTCCCTAACCTACCACCTTAATGCTCGACCTCCACATGTTCCTATCAAGAGCCATGTCCTCGGAAATCTGAAGCTACACTATGTCCTGCCTGACCACCTCGCCCCAGTACTTCTTAGGCCGCCCTCTGCCTCTTCTCGTACCTGCCAAACTCAACCGCTCACACCTCCTAACCGGTGCATATAGGCTTCTCCTCCGCACGTGTCCGAACCATCTAAGTTGCGCTTCCAGCTTCACTAGTTTTATTAACACGGCCGGGGAAATTTAAAAAATACATACAACTGGTGCTCATTTGTTTATTGCTTTCTAATTATTTGAAAAAACTGCTTACAGAAGTTCAGGCTTTAAAGGCATGTAATGAAAGAAGACAGAAGGACAAGAGGAGTTGAGAAAGCATTTTGGTTTTCGTTGCTGAGGCAGTTTTCTGACGTTGGAGGCTTACAGTTCTTTTTCTGCTGATTTTCCCCCCAATGGGGGCTAACAAAAATAATACAGTGATGACTAGTTCTTGTTTACTATTGATAAACATTGAGATGAGTATGACTTTAAAGTATAAGACGTGCCCAATCTATTTTTGTGTTGGATGTTCATTATACTGTTAGTTTCGATTTCTGGAGACTGGAATAGTTGAAAATTTGTCTATTACAGGCGGAGGCGGACCCATGTGTATGGGTGAGGGGTCACCGGACCCCGTAAACTTCTGTATATATATACATAAATACCTTAAAAATGGTTAATTTAAAGCAGTTGACACCCTGAACACTAAAAGCATTCAGGGGCACTGGTTGAACAGAATAATGTGCCCCTGTCACGTAAAAATTCTGATTCTGCCTCTGAATTTATATGATGGAATTAATAAACATTGAGATGAGTATGACTTTAAACTGTAAAGGCATGTTTATTATCTTTTTGTATTATATGTTTATTGCACTATTAGTTTGGTTTCTGGAAATGGTGCCAGTTTGCTAACTTTTTTCTGAATGGAATCTATTCTAAGCACAGAAGTTAAAAATATATAAACAGACTAGTAGAAAAAGTTGCTGATACGAAAGAACCAATATAATTATGTAACTTTATTTATACTTTTATTGGTAAATATTAAGTTAATTGGTAGCATGTTGAAGCAATTTTCTAGAAGGATGACTTTCTACAATTGGTACTATTACAAAAGTTTTTTTGGATAAAAGCAACCATTGACTTCATCCTTGGTCTTTTTCCCTTGTGCTCTCACTATCCAAGTGGCTTCCTCCTTTACTTTCTCAACAAGCAATTGAATGACCATTACATAAATGAATCTAACTACAAGTCAACTTTGAAATAGTTTTAAGACAGTTATGAATACTAGTTTCTCTTTATTTGATAGAACAACTCAAAATTTAGTTACTAGGGTGTGAATCTAAAAGTTTAAACCCCAGTGACCGTTACTAGGGTGTGAATCTATGAAGGTTTGAACAAACCCAAGTAATCATTGTTGAACCTATGAAACACAGTATTTTCTCCAATAGCACCTCTTTTGATGATATTTTGAAGTTTCGACTTGTAGAAGTTAGAATCCCATGATTTTGTCGTGGAGATCAAAATCATTGCTGGGTTTTGAACCAACATTTGAATTCTAGTACAGTGTGCTGAAATTTTACCTTTAAAAGCTCTAAAGTCCAATAATGTATATTTTGGATTTTACCTATAGAGGGTTTTTCAGACTCCAATATATTAGTAAAAATAACAGGGGCTAGCCAGTTTTCAGACTGGTCATTCAAAAATAGCCAGTGTTTGCCAAGTTACTAAAAAATAGCCACTATTTTGCTGTAACATAGACCGGTCCAACACAATATACTGGAGTTCTGTGCACCTGCGTATGAACTTCCAGAATATTATGCTGGAACTCCAACACGCGAAAAGTTCCAGCATAATATACTGGAGATTCAAGCACCTGTGTATGAACTTCCAGCATAATATACTAGACCGGTATACTTTGCTGGAACTCCAGTATATATATATAATATACTAGAGTTCCAGTATACTTTGCTGGAACTCTAGTATAATTATGCTGGAATTCCAGTATATTATGTTAGAGTATTTTCCGGATTTTGAATATTATTTTCATTCAGATTTATCTTTACATGAAAAGTGGTTAAATTTCGATTACTTTTGAAACTGTGGCTATTTTTGAATGGCCACTTGTAAATTTGACTATTTTTAAATTTCTCCCAGTATATTATGATGGAGTTTTACTTGTAGAGTATTTGAATCCAAAACATACCCGCATGTAAATGAAATGACAAAATCTAATAACTTTTTAAATCGTGGTTAAACAGGGGTAAAAAGTGGGTAATTACTATTATTACAAGATAAATAGGTTCACAGACTTGATTCAGGAGGAGATAACACTAAATGGCTATCACTCCCAAATTATTTACCCGGATTTACCCATTTGAAAATTAATTACAACTCCTACCTAGGCAATCTAAAGTTATTACCCGTAAATTTACTTGCCTTTTCCCTTTTAATTTGCTTTAAGCTTTTACCTAACGTGAGGGGCAAATTGAAAATGCAAATCCTTTTTCCGTTTTGTTTTATTCTATGACTTGAATACCAAGACTTCTGACTTCTGCAAAATATTAATCTGCCATTGGAGGACCTTGAAGCTTTGAAACTCATAAATTAGGTTTGTTGAGTTTGTGATTATTTTGATCCAATTCTGACCGGGTATGTTCGAAATGTTAATTGGAGGATGTGGCTATACTCTGAGTCAATTTGGTGGAGATTTTAGAGCAGATTTTTAAATTTTGGGTTGAACGGCAAAGAAGACAGATTTGTACTGTATAACAAAACGGTATATTATATATTGTATTGGTATACAATAATTAATTCAAGAGTATATAATTAACTGGAATAGTATACTACTAATTTTTTTTGAAGGAATGAACCAATCATCTATATACCAAAATAATATATTATAAACCATTTTGGTTAATTCAATAGTGTATAATTTATTGCGTTGAACTGGCAAAGAAGAGTATATATTGTATACCAAAATGATATACTATAAACCATTTTGGTATACAGTTCATTCCAATGATATACTATTATAGTATGCTATATAATGTAACGGTATACTCATACATTTAGGACCTTTTAGAATTTTTTGAAAATTTTATTGATAACTGATATTATTTTAGTTTAATAATTGAATTAATTTTTTTTTAACTCTTTGCGTACAATTGTATACCCTGTTGGTATAGCTATATACTATACTGATATCATATGTTAGTTAATTTTTTTTGGTTGTATTAGCTACATTTAATTGGTACACAATTTAATTTTTCTTTAGTAATAGTATAAAAAAAGAATAATAAAAAATAGTAAAAACAGTAAATAAAATTAGATTATAAAGAGAAAAAGAATATAAAAAAAGAAATTAAATGAGGTTAGAAAAGGAAAAGAAGAAGAAGAAGAAAACGAGAAGAAAAAGGAGAAAAGAAAGAAAAAAGGGAAAAAGAAAAGAAAAGAAGTATAGAAATAAAAAAATTGGAGAATAAAGGAAAAATCTCCCCACAAAAACTATTATGGGTAAGAAATATAATTAGTTTGTGTTGCGTTTTTATTAAGGGGTGGGAATGGGAAATGGAAGAGGTACCTCTTGGATTGCACCTCTTCATCTCACCCTTTCATTGTCTACAAATTTAGAGGCTTGGCCTCATTTTTAAGATAAGAAAAATCTGAAATCTTCTCCCCTCTTTTCTACTTTGTTACATTATTTTCTAAATAAATATAAGTGTCAAGTGTGATTTTCTCCATTTGTTGAGTTCGCTGAAGTTCTGTGATTTGAGGTGCCGCTATCACAAAATAGTTTTTCCGTTCTATCCTGGGAGGAATTAATCCGCATACCTTGGGCAATAGTGAGGGGATTAAATTCCTTAAGGACACACTGTGTGTTCAGTGGGTTCAGAATTATTTTATGAACTAACATTTATTTTCTTCTCTGATTTTTGAACACAATATTACCAACAATCTTAAGGAATTTAATAAGAGATTACTTATAAGATGAATTGCTGAAAAAAGAAAATGGAGTGGAAGTCGTTTGATTGATATGGAGAAACAGCGAATCAAAACAGTCCAAGATGGTCGATGTCGGAATCCCTCTTGGAGAATGATTTTTAATTGAACACATTTATTTTATTTCAGAATGCTCATTATAAATAACATATGTTATGCATATGAATTGCTCGAAGATTCCAAAACGATGCCACCCACTACCATGAGTTGCTGTGACATATTTGAAGTTACTAATAAGGAGGAAGGAATGTCACACAGTGACAAAGTCCAATGTTATAGAGAAATTGTTTCAGAATTTCTGGTGAAAAAAAAAATGATGCAATCTGCTTAGTCTTCTTTTGTTTTTTTAATCTCTTAAAGAATGCCAAAGGTATAATTTGCTTAAACAGAGACAAAGTAAAAAACGAAGAGTGAGATTATCACATACTCACAACCAGAGACTAATCAAAAGTCAAAAATCACGTTTTGATATGAAGAGTTGCAAAATATATTTACTCATCTCTGTAATGAGTAATAAAGGGGGAGAATGATAAAGAATATTGCAGATTCGTCGTCACAAAAGAAAACAATGTGAAGGCGTGATTGCTTGAACTTGGTAATAACCAAGGAAACAGAAAAGCCAATGATTCTTTAATAGTGGAATCGTCGAATTGTAACTCTGAGGCAATAAGTAAGGAAGAAAGTGGTAAAGATCCGGTTCTACTTTCTCAAACTTACGTATTATTTATCTATGAATTTCTATCCTTTACATGATTTCTGTGCATTTTATTCCCATAGGATAGATGTGTATTATGTGATGATCTCATATTATAAATTGTATGCATGATCTGGAATAATATGGTTTTAATGGTTAATTCTATTATTCGTTGACCAAATGGAAAAATATATTTAATTTGGTAACATGCATAAAATATGTGAAAAAGATTTTTTTTTCCAAAGGTATATGTAAGATATGAACTAGGCTTACACTAATACTTGAAGTATTCTTGAGATCATGAAAATAATATATGTAAAGATAAACATATATGTGTTTGATTAGATAAAGAGATCAAACTGTTTTAGGTGTTATAATGGTTTAGTTGGAAAATCATTTGGAAAGGGAATTAAAATTCTCGTGATTTCCTACACCCGTTATGGAGATAAAATCTTTGTGATTTTCTACTCCTGCTTCAAGATCAAAATCTGCGTGATATTTTATTCACATTGAGATTAAAGTCTTCGTGACTTTTTACTCATTTGTCGAAAATTAAAGTCTAAGTGATTTTATACTTGTTTTGGAGATTAAAATTTTAGTCATTTTCTATTCCAATTTATTAATCGGTTTGAAGATTAAAAACTTCATCATTTATTAAATTTGATTGTGTCACATATTACTCGGTTTGAAGATTAAAAATTTCACCATTTAATAGATCCGGTATCAGATATTACTCGATTAGAAGATTAAAAACTTCATCGTTTATTTATTCTGATTGTGCCAGATTGGTTTGAAGATTAAAAAACTTCACCATTTATTCTGGCTCTGTTGTGACACAAACAATAGTTCTTGTTGTTGGCTCTAAAAAGTAGAAGGGGCGGTGAATGCGAGTCTCCTTTTGAAGAAATATGTTTGGAATATGATATTATTCATCAAACGACAACCTCTTAGTCACCGCAATTTAGTGAAATTGCAGAAAGAATAAAACGTTAAAGGAGATGATGAATGCCTTGTTGATAAGTTCTAGTTTACCCCATAACTTGTGGGAGGGGAAAGTTATTCTTATAGATAATCGTATACTCAGTCGAGTTCCCCATAGCAAGACGCAATCCATTCCATTTGAAAATTGGAATGGAAGGAAGCCCAACTTAAATATTTTAAAGTGTGGGGGGTACTTAATAAAAGTGCAAGTTCCTAAACCCAAAAGGGTAAAGATCGGGCCGGAAAATGGTTGATTGCGTTTTTATTGGATGTGCAAGAAATAGTAATCCATATCGTTTTCTGGTTCATAAATCAGAAAATCCCGACATTCATAATAATACATTAATCGAATAAGATATGCTGAATTCTTTGAGATTTATCTGTATAAAAAGGAATATGAGTCGTCTAGTGAAATATCTAAGCAACCTTGGGAAGAAGCAAAGGAAAGTACACCTAATGAGTTGAATCCAAGACGTAGTAAGCGTCAAAAGACAACTACTTCCTTTGGACCAGATTTTCTGACATTCTTGTTAGAAAATGAGCTTCAAACATTGGAAGAAGTTATGTCTTCCTCGGAAAGAAGCAGTCAATAGTGAGATAGAATCCATATAAGTAATCATACTTGGGAATTGGTTGATTTTCCTTCAGGAAATAAACCTTTTGGTTCTAAGTAGAGAAAATTAAAGTTGATGGTACTATTGACAAATATAAGGCAAGATTTATTACCAAAGGATTAAGACAACGAGAAGGTCTTGACTACTTTGACACATACTCACCGGTAGTGAGAATTACATCTATTCTGATGGTAATAATGTTAGCCACCGAGTATGATCTTGAAATCCATCAAATGAATGTGAAAACCTCCTTCTTAAATGAAGATTTGGAGGAAGAAATTTATATGGAACAACCAAAAGGGTTTGTAGTTCCTGAAAAAGTAATGAAGGTGTGCGGATTTGTTAAGTCTCTTTTTGGACTAAAACAAGCACCCAAACAATGATATATGAAATTTAATCACACAATGGTATCAAATGATTTTTAAGATTAACGAATAATAAAAAAGGAATATGACATTTGAAATGTGGGGGCATATAGCATGACAAAAGTCAATACTATACATTATGTCTATATTCCCACAAATAGTGAAAATCAATATGGTAGTCGATAAACTAATTATTTGTTCAGTCTTAGAGAAGACTAGTTGAGTGAAACTACCAATTCGGAAATTGGTCACTTGCCTTTCTTGAAAGGTTGTTTCTTTCTTGAAAATTTATATTGTTTAGCTCGTTTATGAAAGAAAGTCACTTCGAAGGTTGCGACTTTTCATGAAAAGTGTGTTTGCATGTTTTGTATAAACATGACCGTTCATGAACAGATGTATTAATACGTTGGTCTATAATGAGGTGAACCAACAGATGAACATGACCAAAATCCATTGCAAGTTGGATTTGTTTCATGAATGAAGGTTCTATAATTTGCATATCATATAGAAGTATGAATAAATAGCATACGAATGCTTGAAAATGGCGGAGAGTTAGATATTAAAAGGTTGTGGCCACAACTGATGCAAATCATTCCAGCTGTAGTTATAATATACTATTTCTACATTAAGTGTAGTCAATAATTTGATATGCAATTGAAAGTCGAGACATATTAGTCTACGACATAATGAAGTTCGCATTGAACTTTCATGACAATGAAACGAGTCTTGAAATATTACTCAAAATTATGATATGCACTACAATAAGTATCCCCCGATAATAGAGGGGTATAGTGATGCAAATTAGATCACCGGTTCAACCGATTCTAAACAGTCGATGGATGAGCGATGTCTTGGAAATCGTCCAAACAAATGTGCATTGACCGCTCTCCAGTGGAGGCTGAGTTTATAGCCTTAGACAAAGCCGGTGAAGAAGTTGAATGGCTCCGGAATTTCTTGGAAGATATTCCATTTTAACCCAAACCTTTGGCACCTATATGTATACACTATGATAGTCAAGAGGCAAAAGACAGGAGCGTGTTATATAACGGAAAATCTCGTCACATTTGACGGAGACACAATATCGTTAGACAACAACTCTCTAGTGGTGTTATCACGATTGACTACGTAAAGTCAAAAGATAACGTGTCAGATCCACTTACAAAAGGCCTATCTAGAGAGGCAGTTGAAAGATCATCGAAGGGAATGGGGATAAGGCCTAGGACAAGTCATCATGGCAGTAACTCTACCTAACAGACTAGAGATCCCAAGAGCTAGGTTCAAAGAGATCAAACAAAGTTATGAATGACGGTTCAACATTGTCAAATAACTCAACTCATTCTCGTGATGAAGACAATGTTTAGAAATCAAGGTAAATCATTAAGGCTTTTTGATGAGTCAATAAAGCATAAAACTTTTTAATGATTTTCTAAGTCTGGCAGGATATGACCAGATAGTGTGTCTATAGGATTACACGTTTAGAAATCACCTATGTGAGTGTGAAGTATAAGCCGCTTTAAGGGGAATGATAGTAAAGTCCCATTCTCTAAGCACTCATGAAATCAGACGGTGTTCATGGTTGAAACGAACACAACCGTGAGAACCAAAGACGGTTAATTGATTGTGTGGCTTATGGTTATCTAGGTATACACCAAAATTCGACGGTTCAAACATATCAAATCTACCGATTGACCGAGTATATCTGACATAAGTTCACTACGGAAAGTTCAAAGGGAAACCTACTTATCCAGATGCGATTAATCCTTAATTACGAATCACACAAGTATTTTCATGCATGTTTTCCACATATGTCCATTCCCCATTCATGTGGGGGATTGTTCCTTTTTTATTAAGGGGTGCGAATGAGACATGGAAGAGGTACCTCTTGGATTGTACCTCTTCATCTCACCCTTTCATTGTCTATAAATTTAGAAGCTTGGCCTCATTTTTAAGATAAGGAAAAATCTGAAATCTTCTCCCCTCTTTTCTACTTTGTTACATTATTTTCTAGATAAACATAAGTGTCAAGTGTGATTTACTCCGTTTGTTGAGTTCGCTGAAGTTCTGTGATTTGAAGTGTCGTTATCACATAATAGTTATTACATTCTATCGTGGGAGGAATTAATCCGTATACCTTGGCAACAATGTGGAGATTAAATTTCTTAAGGACACACTGTGTATTCAATGGGCTCGGAATTATTTTACGATTTGTTTATGAACTAATATTTATTTGCTTCTCTGTTTTTCTAATTTTTGAACACAGTATTACCAACGGTTTGATGGGTAAAAAATAAATGAGTAGATAAAAATAAATAGTTTAGTTTTGATGGGTAAGTGTGTCATTCCCCCTTGATTCAGCCCCGCCAAAAAGATTCATGGCTCATTTACACCGTAATGACCATCCGTCTGAAAGCATTTAATAGTCTTAAGGTGAGAGAAGAATGAGGATGGGATTTCAGGCTAAATATTTAATATCAGAAACCGGTAGTTTTATCTTCTAAAAGGAAGAAAACATTAGTGTATAACTTATTGTCTTTCCAAGTCCGTTTCTGCAACTAAATGCAGCATTTTAATTAGGGGTGGGTATCGATCGGTTCATTTCGATTATGAATATTATCGATTTAGCATATTGGTTATCGGTTTACAAATATGATAAATCGATAATCAAACCGATAAAATATTAGTTATCAGTTAATCGGTTATCGTTCATTATTAATTCGGTTATCGGTTTACCCGATAAGATAACTCATACAAGTGTTAAGCAAAAAAGAGAAGACAATTCACTCGAGTTAAGTAAAAAAAGAAAAGAATTCGCAATATAGTATACTACCCAATTCATGACGTGTGCAATCTCAAAAATTGATACTACAACTCCACAAGCATTCCATCTCTAATTCACTAGAAATATTAATTTACAGGGACATAAATTATAACTTTTGGTTTCCTGCCGAACCATAATCAAGAGATCAATGTCATTTTCTAGAGTCCAATTGTAGCAAGAGCAACAAGAGTACTAGTAATTCAACAATTGTCCAAACACAACTGAAATAGTGTTAATTTTTCAACAATAATTGCCCAAATACATTAAAAACAATACAAAGTAGTAGCAATTTTACCTTAAAATTAACAAGTACAAACATAGTAGTAAAACATAAGCACAAAATAAAGAATCGAAATCAATCAAAAATCCTATATATTTAATATCGAACTCTATTGTAAAACTCAAAAGAAAGGAACGAAATTTGTTCTTAACAAAGAAGTAATTTTGGAATGCAAACTTATGCTAAGATTCAAAGAATGTGGTTGTACTTTGAATTTTGAATAAGAACTGTTCAAGAATTGAATCAGAGTCTGAAGAGTGAATTGGAAACTTCAATCTTGAATGCGTCTAGGAAAATTGGGAGAAAAAGAGAGAATGAAGCCCTAGATGTATTTATATACTTAAGGGTAAAATCCTAACTTTATTAAATCTTATTGGGTTATCGGTTAATCCGTTAAGAAGTTGGACAAACCGCGGCCCGAACCGATAACCCAATAGTGAAAAAATACAAAACCGTTACCGAAACCGTTAAATCCAATAATCCGATATTGATATCCCAATAAGCTTTTTGTCGGTTCGAGCTATCGGTTATACCCGATATATGCCCAGCCCTAATTTTAGCTATCAGCAACATACATTTTTTACTACTTTTAATTCATTACTTTGATGAAGCTTCCATTTAGCAGCATATACTGATGCTTTTCATCAAGCAAGTGCACCTTAAATACAAATTATTTGAGATGGAGTGTATGAATTTTTTTGTATTCGTTCGAATCATTAGAGCACGGGTGAAACCCTCATCTTTTATCTGAGGTAGGAACCCTCACATAAGTGGATTCTTTTCTGCTCTTTCCTAGAGGCAAATTTGGTTGTGGATTTATAGAGTGGAGTACACAATTGTAGATCCCTTCTCCAAATAACTTGTTATATTCTCCACTGCCTTTTAACCTGTGAAATACTAACTTCTCAGCAATGTTACATATAGAATTATGCCAAAAACCTCTCAAGTGCAAGAAAGATAAAGAGTCTACTAGGTAAAGCAACTACACATCTACACATAATATGTTGCATTGAGGATTGAAACTATAGGTGTTTGACCTTTTTTTGACTTTAAAACAAGCCTTAAATCTGTGCACAATCATGTTTTCCAATTGAACAGCTTCAAATCATCTAACTATATAACATACCCAATCAATATTCAATCAAATATTCTAAGAATTCAACCAAATGATATATATAGTATATAAGCAGTTGAATGTTGAATCCCCGTAATTGCTTCTACAAGTCAAAATTCATGAACAATATTTAGTCATAAGTAAGAGAGAATTTCAATATTTGCTCCCAACTATCCAAGCCTTGGTGGACACAGTAAGTCAGCAGGAGGTATAGTAGATGCTCTTGTCGAGGGAAAATTGACGCAAACACCAATATTAAAAACATATTATAAATACATACAACACATAAACATATACGTTAGATCAATTATCAATCTAATTACAGTCTCAAAAACCCAGATAAAGAAAATAAAAAGGAAAAGTTGAAGGAAGAAAGATATGGAAAAAAAACTGCTCAGGAGATAGAATGGCTCGCCATTCCTCCTCTGACTTCTCAACTTTGGTCACTGCCATTGACACAAAACTATGTTCTTGTTAACTCCGACACAATTATATGGGAACTGAGTTATGTGATTAAGACAGTTTACATGTGGATGGCTTTATATAATTTCTTGAAATGGAGTGAAGGAATATTGCGTGCGATCTTTCGTTTTCCCATGATTAAAGGGATAAAATATTATTTGCTAGTAATTAACTGAGATTTTCCAACTCTTTTCCATGTTAGCGCTTTAATATTAGAGCCGCTTTTGGTAATATGACAGATGGAATATAACTAGGTTTGCGATGAACTCTTATGTTTAATTATTTATTAACTGTGTTTACTTTGCCTACGGTCCTTAATTACTTATTAAATCTCCTACTTTATGACTTTGATTGGATGCTACCCAATTGAATGTGGCCAAACTACCTCGACCTTGACCGAGAGCAAATTTGTACATTCGTAGATTGAACAACGTCTAGCTTTTAATGTATACTCCCCCGTATCAAATTATTTGTCACTTTAGAAGTTCAAGACAAAATTAATTATCTTTTTTTTTTAATCCTTAGTAATAATTATCTTTGAAGACCACAAACACCTCAATTATGAATAATTTTGTTCAAATATCAATAAAGAAATATTAAATATTAAGACATAAATAAGGTAAAGTAGTCAAAATTCTATCCTAATTAATTTCTCTTAAGGGGCGTGTACAAGAGAATCATGACAGATAATATGAGACAGAGGTACTGATTATAAGTCGCTTTAGAACTCGTTTAGTTAAGCTATTAAAAATTGCTTATTTTGAAAAATATTTTTATTCAAAAGTGCTTTTTGTAAAAGTACTTTTGGAGATGAGTAGTTTGTATTTTACCAATTCATTTTAGAAGTGTTTTTTCCAATATTTGATAAGCTAATCGTGTGTGACCAATTTCTAAAAGTACTTTTGAGTATCAGATTATGAAGAATTACAGTAAATGTTCAATTTACAATTAGTATTATTTGTGAAAGAGATCACAATCAACATTCCAGAATAGCTAAAAGGAATTCTCAATTGAATTTTTAAAATATAAAGTAAAAATATCTATTAAAATTTTTAATTAATATAAAATATAGTTCTTCAAAGACATAATATTGGATATATGGTATTATTTATTTTTCACATAATAATTCAAACATATCAATATACATCGTTCAGCATAAATTAAAAATCTACTTCATAAATTTTACATTAAAGAAGAAATCCATTTATAGTAGAGAAATATTTCAAAGAAGAATAAAATATGATTTTAAAAAATAAGAAAAATAAAGAAATAAATGGTAGAAACAAAAAAAAAGTTAAATTAATGAGGACTAATTTGTAAAGTACAAATTTTTGGTAAGAATATTTTTGTCTTGAAAAAAATTAACAATTATAGCTTCTTTCCGGTGCTCAAAAGCACTTCTTAGATACCTTAAATTTCTAAAAAAGTACTTTAATTGCCGCCTAGAAGCTTGATCAAACATGCTCTTAATGGTTAACGGATAGAAATAAACCCTTTCACAACGATTTGTTTCACGAGGAAGGATCACATTATCAAGATAGCAACATGCAAGTAAGTACATACAAAGAGCTCTACGGAATGACCATAATTGATTCAAACACAAAGGTCCTCTCCTCTATACAAATTTGACCAATTGTAACATACTTTTTGACACTTCATACAACAATAAGTTCTTCCGCACCCAAGTAGAAATGACTTGTAGAAATATTGCCATTCTAAAACTGACAAGTTTAGATGAACACACTACATAGTCTGCTCTTTTTGTTGCAATAAGATGCAAATATTGAACACGAAACCATGTACATGAGCATCCGTAGTAACACTTGGAGCTTGACAGAAGCAATGCCCGGGTAAACAAGTCTATAAACCACCTACGTAATCTTTGATCCATGTTCCACGCACAGGAATGGAAACTGAGTAGCAACCAGAGGGAATTGTTTACAAGGGAAAGGACACTGATTCAACTGATAAATGAATGCACAGTCCATCTACCTGTCATATTCAGTCAAATGTATAGAAGGGTATAGCATACACTATCAGTTTGTGCATCCGCTTACGCATTGCTTCTTATGTGTATTTACCTAACCAACGAGGACTATGAAAACGAGGGACGTTACCATTTAAGGCACATCTACAATGAGGGGAATGCATGGAAACCCTTGGAAGTCTTTTCTTTGTTCAACCCCTGCAACAGAAGTACAAGCAAGTGATCACTTGAAGAACAATATGCAGATAACTAAAGAACAGAGCAAAATGGGGAAAGAGTGAAACTCACAAGCTAGATGAAACTACTACTTTGTGGTCTAGTGATGAAACAGGATGACAACAGCTAACATCAGAGAATTCACTCATTACAGACCGATAACCTTCCGAAGCACACGGAGAGAAATATATCTCCGATGTTTCTTTCTGCGTGTTTGTTGTTTTCCCTCCATTCCATTTGGCTGTGACACCACCACCTGACTATCCCAACTTCAAAATATATTAGCTAATCCAAGAGTAAACAGAAACATGGAAGTAATCTTGAATCATGGAAATACCAAAGGCAAGAAATTGCAAGCATGAATTTGGGAACTACTTCATTAGTTTGATTCTTTCTTAAAGAAGCTGGTAGATCAAATACATAATCCCCCCTTCCCGCTGCGGAAAAGGACACTATGAGAGAAGAAAGAACTAAGTCCTTTAATATTAGCTACAGATGCTCCTAGAGTCCCCCTATCAAGTTCCTGATACTTCCTACTAACACTAGGAATATACTGATTTACACAATGAAAGCAAAGTATAAATATGCAAATTCCTATCCAGAGAAGTAGAAAAGAAACAACAAAATTGACAAATAAGAATCAAATGGTTCATACATTGGTTAAGGCTTTAATATGTACAATGATGATTGTTATATCATCTGTCCGGTTTTCATGGTCTAGCCACAGTTTGTAAGATTCCCCAGCAATGGCTGAACATGCATCCCTAGGATCTGCACATCTATTTACCTGCACAAGAAATAAGAGTTAAATAGAAAACTAGGCAGAAAATGTTAACAATGACTTGACAAATGGTGGATTAGATCAGGTAAAAGGTTATCTGCTCATTTATTTGAAGACAGCTCACAATGAATTAAATTAATGGTCAGAAAACACATGATCCAGCGTTAATACAAAACTGCTTTTTCAGCATTGTTCCAGTGATTTGTTGGCATAACTAGCACTAATCACCTGTATACGGAGTGCTACCAGTGCTGTCAAAGTGAAGAGTACAACAACAACATACCCCAGTGTAGTCCCACAAGTGGGGTCTGCGGAGGGTAGGGTGTACGCAAACCTTACCCCTGCCTTTAAAAAGGCAGAGATGTTGTTTCCGGTAGACCCTCGGCTCAGGAAGGGGAGAGGGGAGGGGCAATAATAAGCAAACCGATCTGACAACCGAAGCAAAAAAACAAAACTAGCAATAAGAGGGAGCATCAAGGTATGCAATGGCTATAAGCGCAAAGCACAATTAATGCATTTAGCAAAGAAAGGCACAAATGAAAAAAAGAAAAACAGACACACGTATATACACACACATAGTGAAAGAAAAAAAAAACTACAAGGACAAAAAAATATATGGAAAGAAAGTTGTAATAAATTGAAATATATGAAGTGAAAATCACGTCAATCTAAGTCCAAAAACCATCTTATATTCTACAATTCAATGTACATATGCAATTTTAAGTTTCTAATTTTATCTTTAGCTTGATTTTTCAAGTCAAGAAATTTAGCTAGTTTTATCGTACTAAGTTTCTTGCTTTCTATCTTTAATTATTAACATATTCATTACAAATGTTTTCTGATATAGTTCTTTAGAAGCAGAGTCTGGTATGTGGTGCACGCCATACCACCTTGGTCCTTGCATCAGAGTATCACATGAAGTGAAGCAAAACACCTGGTATGTGCTCCTAGTTTCAGAACACACCTCAAGCGGGCCTTTAACAAGACTAAAAAGCCACATAAGTATAAAAAAGGATGCGTAGAGTTGGTCCTCCATCAACAAGACACAAAGCATATCAACAGGAGAAGATCAAAAAGGTGGAAAGAAGTGGGAGGGAAAGAAAAGCAAGGTTTTCAAGAACTTCCTCCTGCTTCTAAATAGATAATAGGCTCATCATTGAAATGAGATTAAACAAAAACTGTAATGTAAATGCAAACAATTCATCTGATTTAATTTATCTACAGTTGCTTTGCTGGATTCAATAAACAATTCATATATCTAGGCTTCAAGTTCCTAGAGGAGAATTGTATGATAGATGAAAATGTGGCACATAAGGGAGTGCTATGTCATCAGAATATATCTATCAAAGTCAAAGGTAAATTCTACATATGAGACCATCAATATAATAATGGAGTGATTGTTGGGCCTCTATGTCCCAACATATTCAAAAGATGTTTTTTAGAAATGCAGAAATTAACCAGATGTACGACAAGATTAGAAATCAAAATTTTGACAGGAGGTACAAGCACCAGAAATAGAGGATAAAATAAGAGAAGTTCGCCTAATAATGTTTAGCCATGCTACATAGACCTCCAAATGCACCGGTCTATAGGTGCAACACAATGATGATTGAAGGTGGACTTAAAATCACAAGGGAAAATTGTTTTAAAAAATCTATAACCTCTCGAAATCCAAGAAAAGTTAGTGAAGAATAGAACAAAATGGAAGTAAATGATGCATGTAGCACATACCAACTAGTTGAGACCAAAATATAATTGAGATCTTTTTTTTTTTTGCCAGGAATATAATTTGCAATATGTAAGAATCTCTAGCTTCACAGTATCATTGAATATTTGAGTAAAACAGGTCTAGATTGAGCTGGGTGGATATAGATGATTCATATAACTAACCCAACTGGATTAAGACTGAGGTGCAATCTAATAGTTTCTAGGTTTTCTCATTAGATACTAACTTATCTTCAGCTAAACTACACGGAGTTACTAACTACTCAAGAAATTGTAATGGGCTTATTATGTACACAAAATGCCTATGCGGTATGCAGCCTTACGCCCTTACCCTCACATTTTCACAAAGAAGCTGCTTTAACACGAACCTGTGACCAAATGGCAACCAAAGGAGCAATTCTTGTATTGCTCCAGGCTCGCCCTTAACTATTCAAGAAAATATGCAACTTAAAATTCCAACAGGAACCCTTACTTTGAATTTTCTTTAAATATCGTCAGAGTCGAGAGCATGAAATAGGCTATGACACAATCTCAACTGCTTGGCTAATAGTTATTCCAAACAAGGAAATGTGCCAAAATAAAGTACAACAACAATATACCCCGTATATCCCCACAAGTGGTGTTTGGGGAGGGTAGTGTGTACGGACCTTACCCCTACCTCGTGTAAGTAGAGAGGTTGTTTCCAATAGACTTGTAGGAGAGTAACCAACTCAATTGCAGAAGAAATGCACAACATAAATGACAATTCTTAGATACTGTTCCGTCCTACAGCTGATCTGTGGATATGTGGGACTCTAAAAGGCAGAGACTGCAAAAGGTTAGCTAGCAAAATTAAGGGATGTTCACTGATTTATGTCCAAGTCTCCAAGAAGCTCCAAGCTAACACTGAAGTGATTTACCTAAGACAAAAGTTCAGAAAATAATGTGCTATCCTTCCATCATGATTTTTAATGGCTACCTGAAAGTATAAAGTTGATCTCTTTAACATTTCCCTTCCTTTTCTTTTATTACAAATCATTTCCATTGAATACATTGTCCGGACTTGATGCACGTTTATGTCAAGCATCTAATTTGGGAGCTCTCAAACGCAAAGAAGTAAGAAGAATCTCAACTTAATGTAGTATAGCGTCCACTAGGGGAAATATCATCAAGATTGAACTTCACGTGGTAGATACATACAGATATGTTGACAGTCACACATATATAGAAATAAACAAAAATACTTCCTCAGATTTATCATAAATGATGTCTACTATCTTGATAAAACATAGCATGTCATACAGAAATGCTGATATTAATACTGGAGAGCCGCACCACCAGTGACAGGTTGCTAACAATAAAGATGAACTAAGACAAACAATAAATAAATTCCAGTAGATTTTAGCATCAAATAAAGTAAACCTTACCATGTCCACCACAGTTTGGCTGGAGAGGAACTCAAAGACACCATCACTTGCAACCACAAAGAAAGGATGACTACTTGTGAGCTGTACCGTTGACACCTCTGGGACAGCAACTACACCAATACTTTCAGCAGTACTATCTCCAACACTTCGCGTAAACGCAGTCCCCGGATACATCCCATCTTGAACCCACAACCTTGGCGGATCACCCCCTTCCGTTTCCTCGTCCCCCCACGACTGAATATCTGGATCTTTTAGACCTTCCACTTGATCAACACTAAGAACTCTTGCCCCACAACTTTTCACTCTCTCACATTCATCTTTTCTAAATGGTGTCTGATCAGAAGACAAATCCTTGGCAACAACCCTATTCCCTTCCTTAACAGACAACACTGCTCTTGAATCACCTACATTTGCCACATAAAGCATGTCTCCAACAAGAAGAGCAGTTATAGCAGTTGTCCCACTCATGGAATCATCAATATCACTATTACTATGAAGTTCTTCATTTGTTCTTG
Source organism: Nicotiana knightiana (assembly GCA_005239525.1). NCBI lineage: Eukaryota > Viridiplantae > Streptophyta > Magnoliopsida > Solanales > Solanaceae > Nicotiana > Nicotiana knightiana. The sequence goes on from ML383778.1 coordinate 83,730, forward strand.
AAAATGCAGAATTGTAAGCCTTAACAGGGTCATCTAACAATGTAGGATCGTCCGATAAAATCTCGACAAGCCTATCCCTAACAAACAATGAACACTGAGTACCAAACTGTCCATGCCCATCAAACACACCAAAGAAATGAACATTTGGATTACCCTGAAGTTGTGTTCTGATACAATAACTATCCTGATTCTCTTTCTCAGGGGAATCAGGGTAAAACCCACGTTGGGTAAGCACAGAGTACTCTAACTTAAAGTTATGTGAAGGAACTTGAGCACTATCTACTGACCTGCCAGCAAGAATATGTGTTTGAGCTTGAGCATATGTATCCAAATCTTCCCTATTATCACCATCTGAGGATCCTGGGTACCTACAACAACACTTCCCATGGACACAACCCATATCTCAATACAAAATTCAAGAACCAAGCAGAGTTGCAGACCAACTGTTTGCAAAAAGTCCTGGACGAGAGAGCAAGACAATTCTGGTCTAAAAAGGTCAAATTTGCATACCTATTAGCAGCATTGTTTTGCCCAAAATGGGGGTACTTATTCAAACCCGTGAGAAATATAGGGACAAACAAGAAAATAAACAAACCCTAATACCAAAGCAGACAAACAAGGATTTATGTCTGGGCATAGAATTGGGTGTCAGGAAAAATGATTAAAAAAAGGATACTTTGTAGAAGAAAATTAGACAAGAATGGAACAAACCCAAAACCCAATGAACAAGAAATGATCAAAATAAAGACCCTAACACAAGCAAAGGATTAGGGAAAACTTTTAGCCCTGATCATACGTTTGGTACTTTTTTTATAAAAAGAACATTGAGATAGAAAGACAACGTGTGTTGTTTGGGTTTGTGGGGTCTTTCAAGAAGAAAAATTGCACCTTTTTTCCAAACAGTTCTTGGGAAAAAGATTAATCAAATGTAGATGAATAAAATGGTTGATTTTTAAAAGGGATAGGAAATGGTGGCCTAGTATTTGGCTTATGTGGGGATAGGGGGTGAGGGGTTGTGCAGAGGCAGAGAAAGAGGAGGAGAGGAGCCCATTATGTCCCTTTCCTTTCAATTTTCAAGAAATGACATGCAAACAGAGAAATGTGTCTTTCCAGAGGATACGACACCACATTGAGACAAAGGAAAATACAATGTCACGGAACACTGCCACCATTTTTTAGTCTATCTTGGACATATATATATATATATATACTATTTTAGTATTCTCTCCCGTTTCAATATATTTTTGTCTATCTTTGATACCATTTAGTTTGAAATATATTTTAGTCGTGTCAATATGTAAATATACTGTAACGACCCAATCGGTCGTTTGAGCTCTAGCGCATCGTTTAACGGTTTGAAGTCATGGGCAGATCCTTTCAGGTATTATGACTTGTGGGTATGGTCGAAGTTGAATTTCGGGAAGTTCGGAGTCAAATTGGAAAGAAAATTCTCATTTCAGAAGCCTTAAGTTGGAGAAATTGACTAAGATTGAAATTTTGAGTAAACGACAGGATTTGAAGGTTCCTGCAGGTTCGTATGATGATTTCGTACTTGGGCATATGTCCGGATCGGGCTTTGCATAACCCAGGAGCATTTCGGTGTATATTGTGGAAGTCAACATTTTGAAGAAATTTCCTAAGTTTGGCTTGAAGCGCATTTCAGTGATATTGATGTCCATTTGGGATTCCGAGCCTGGGAATAGCTCGTATGGTGATTCTGGAGTTGGGATCGCGATCCGAAGTGAATTTGGATGTCCGTAGGTTATTTTGAAGTCATTTGGCTAAAGATAGAAATTTGAAGGTCTTTGAGAAATCCGACCGGAAGTGGAAATTTTGATATCGGGGTCGCACTGTAATTCCGGAAGTTGGAGCAGGTTCGTAATGTCGAACATGACTTGTGTGCAAAATTTGGGGTCAATCGGATGTGATTTTGATAGGTTTCGGTATCAGATGTAGAAGTTTGAAATTTCAAGTTCTTAAGTTTGAATTTTAGTGTGATCCGTGATTTTGGCGTTGTTTGATGTGATTTGAGGCCTCGAGCAAGTCCGGGGATGTTATGGGACTGAGTCGTGTGATTGGACGGGGTCCCGGGGCCTCAGGTGTGTTTCGGGGTGGTTTCGGGTCATTTTTGAGTGATTTGCTGCTGCTGTTTGCTGGTGCAGCTGATGTGCAAGCGATCTCGGGCCTAGTTGTGCGATCTCGAAGAAGAAATTAGAGGGGCTGGAATTTTGGTTTATACGATCGCACTTGGAGGTATGCGATCGCATAGAAGAGAATTTTGGGGGCTGCTGCGTTGGTTTATGATATCGCAGGGGTAGTTGTGCGATCGCACAGAAGGAAAAGTTGAGGCTGCAAACATTGGCTTATGCGATCGCACCGGTAGGCATGCAAACGCACAGAAGGGAATTTTGGGCAGCATGGTTTGGCCTGTGCGATCGCGGTGGCCTTTATGCGATCGCATAGAAGGGCAGAGCTGGGCAGACTGTTTTTAAAACGGGAAATATTCATTTCTTCTCCTAATTTCATTTGGTGTGGGCAATTTGGAGGAGCTTCAAGAGGGGATTTTCATCAAGCATCGCAAGGTAAGTGATTCCTTCCTATTCCTAAGTTAAATATATGATCTTGCATGGAATTAGACATGGAAATTAGTAGAAAATTGGGATTTTTGGAGGAAAAACTTAGAATTTTTTTTTGAATTTCTACCACGAATTTAAGCATAGAATTTAGAGCAAATTGTATATTTGAGTTAGTAAGGCTATGGGTAGAGTTTGGCTTCGAGAAATTTCGGAATCCGGGCACGTGGGCTCGAGGGCATTTTGGTCAATTCACTAAAAGGAGTTGGAAATTTACATAATCTGAATTGTTAACAAATATTAGAGTATATTTTCATTGGTTTGCCATTATTTGGTTAGTTTTGGGCGTTGTGCATCAATTGGAGTCGTCAGAAGGGCTTGGGAGCCGGTTATGGAATTTCGGAGCGAGATAAGTCTCCTTTCTAACTTTGTGAGGGGGAATTGTCCCCCTAAGTGAACTAATTAAATATGTGCTATTATTTGTGGGGGCTACGTACGCACGAAGTGACGAGGGTCCATGCGTAGCTACTATTATGGTTATGTCCGGGTAGTCTAGGACCCACTAGCATTCCTTACGTGCTGTACATGTGATCCTGCTAATAATATTAGACTGATAATGCTATTGAATTTGTAATTTATTTCCTAAGAAGACTAGAGTGTATCATTCTTAATCATTTAGAAAGAGAATTGACTCCTCCGTGGATAATTATATTTTTGATAAGGTTATATTATTGAATATTGTTAAACTTGGCAAATGAATTTCGAGAAAGATTAAAATACTATTTTTGTGACTTTTTAAAAGAGAAATTTGTCATTTACTTGAGTATTAGTTTTCCCGATGTAGTCGGGGTGGACTGTTTGATTGTGCATGACTGTGTGTGACCTCTTCGCAATTTACATTCGCGAGCGGAGTGTTATTTCCCCCACTCTCATGGGAGCGGGTCGTACGCCACAACGAGATTGAAAGATATATTATGGTTTGGGTCGTTCGACCCTCGACAGTGCACATATATGATTATTATGATGGCTTAGGCCGGTTGACCTTATCCCGTATGCGCATGCTAAATTGTTAATAATTTCATGGATAGTTATTTAAGATATTTGGGGGGAAATGAAGAAGTAATTGTTAATTTAAGATATTTGGGGGAAAATGAAGTAGTAATTGTTTATTTACTTTCAGTATTTATTTGAGTCATAGTTATCATTAATGTTTACTGTTTTATCATCCTCGTATGCCTATTAATGATATCATGTCTTGTTAAATTATTTTGTTGGACCTTAGTGAGTGTCAAGTCGACCTCTCGTCACTACCTCTCTGAGGTTAGGCGGGATACTTACTGAGTACACGTTATTTTCGTACTCATGCTACACTTGCTGTGCATTTTTATTGCACATGTACTTTCACTGCGATGTGGCCAGCATTGGGGACTTAGGCGAGCTGCATTATCCGGAGGCGACCCGCAGCCGACAGAGTCTCCCTCGTATTGTAATTATTTTCATTTTCAAATTCCTTGTCCAATTTGTATTTCGGACAAACTTGTAGTATTTTGTATAAATTCTTAGAGTTTTGCTCATGTACTTGTGCCACCGGATTTTGGGACGTGTTTGGGATTTACTTTAACAAATTGAATTGTTTACCTGTCGTATTTATTCAATAAATTTTTATTCGCTCATTGGATTGTAAGTGAAAGGTAATGATTTCGAAAATGTTAAAACATGAATTTATTTCAACTATTTATTGATTGGCTTGCCTGACAGTGGCGTCCGGCGTCATCACGACCTTATAGATTTTTGGATCATGACATATACCAGTGGTTTGCAATAGACTGATGGGAGATTATATATTAATATGTGGTCTTTATTTTAGTGAATGGATTAAGGGGGCTAATAATTAGACTTGGTATTCGGATACAATGATAGGACCTTTTGGATTTCATAGTGTCACGACCCAATTCTCATCTTAGGCCGTGATGGCGTCCAATATCGTTATTAGGCAAGCCAACAATGAGCCATCAACTTAATTATCTATTTTTATACTTTTAATATCATGGGTTTTATTAAATAAAAAAAATTAAGCGTAGAAGACCATAGATATTAAAAACACAAATAAATCATAAAAAAGAAATGGTGACAATATTAAGCAAAACCATAAACTTCTACTAGAAATTCTCAAAAATCGGTGTCACAAGTGTATGGGCAATCTAGTAGAGTATAAAAACCAATATAACTATTGTCTGAAATGAAATAGACAGAAATAATAAATGTAACAAGAAGGAGACTCCGGGTGCTGTAGATCGGAGCATGGGGAGCAGCTCACCACTAAGTCTCCGGATAGTGCGTATGCGCGCCTGATGGCCACCAGATGTACATACCCCATTGCCTGCAATTGGAGCAGAAGTGTAGCATAAGTACGTAAATCAATGCGTACCAAGTAAGTATCTAGTCTAACCTCAAAAAAGTAATGACGAGGGGTCGACATCGACACTTACTAGTGGCCCAATAAATAAAATTCATGAACTAAAAATAGTTATGAAAGACTATAAATAACATGATCTTTCGAAATAATGATAATATGAAATCCCCAAATATCATGTGTTATCTCAAACAGATAAGAACCATTAAGCAAATATCAAATCTCAAGTCAAGAAAGAAATATCATGTATATTTTGACTCCTAGCGACATTATGCATGAATTATGATGAGATCGTACGGCCCGATCCTAAGAATTGTGTACACACTTGAGGGTCGACCAGCGTGAACCATAGATGTATCTTAAATATATTGCCGAGGTCATTCAACCCGATTAGAAATGCTATTTTATAGCACCGCCAAGATGTACGACCCGATCTAGAGAAATAGAGAAACTCTCCGAACTATGAGTCAAACAATTATAACACAAGGATGGGCAAACAAAGAAAATATGAATTTTAACAACAATCAAATAATCCGCCAAAAACTCAAGGTAATGAAGTTCAGCCTAACAAAATCCCTAATAAAATTTTAATTATAAATTTAAGTAATTAAACTAACAATTTAGTTCAAGTAATACAAATATTGCATGATAAATTCCTAAGTCTACCCGAACATAAATATTATTTTAGCTACGTACGGACTCTCATCACCTCGAGTGTACGTAGCACCTACAATAAATAGCACATAACAATTAAAGTACCTACATGGATAATTCCCTCTTAAATATTAGGCAAGAGACTTACATTGCTCCCAAGTCCTCTACTCAGCCCTCAAACCATACTTGTAGCCTCAAAACAACGTCGAGCAGCTTAAAACTAGTCAAAAGTCGTACAAACTAATTAATATATACTCAAAAGTTTATAATTCATCTATTAGAGTAATTTTCCAACCCAATTCAAAAAGTTCATAAAAGTCACCCTCCGACTCACATGCCCGGATTCCGAAAATTATTGTAGATAAATGTTACCCATGACCTTACAAACTCAAATATATCATTTACATTTTGTGGTCAAATCCAAAAATATGTAATTGGGTATAATTTATACCCTTTTCCATGATCAATTTTGTGGTCAAATTTCATTTTTATGAAACCCTAGGTTTTCCAACAAAATCTCATAATTTCTATATTAATATATACCCATAATCTATAGATCAAACTTACATTAGTTAGAAATCACTTACCTTAAGATGCTAGATGAAAATACTCTTCAAAGAAGCTCTAAATTCGTCCAAGAAGGTAAGAAATGGAAACAATGAGCCTAAGTCCCGAGTTTTAAAATATTATGTCCAATTGACCCTTCTTCGCGATCGCGAAGGCAAACCTGCCATCGCCCCAGAATTCTTCTTCACGAACATGACCAAGTCCTCGAAATCCTTAAAGCTAGCCCGGCCAACGCTCCGCAAATGCGAAGGCCAACGACCTGCCAACCCCCAGTCCCAGCTCCCTCTATGCGAATGCGGGTCTACTATCGCGGATGCGAAGGCCACTGGTCCCTAAGCCTTAGCAGACGACCTCGCCTTCGCGGATGCGAAGCACAAAATGCCTCAGCCCTAAATCCTTCATCGCAAACGCGAGAACTCCTCCACGTTCGCGAAGAAGGAAACTAGCACAAAAAAAATCGGTCAGTTTGATTTAGCTTTGGGTGGTCTGAAACACACCCAAGTCACCTGATATCCCGTCCAAATGCACCAACAAGTTCATAAATATAACCCGGACCTACTTGAAGTCTCAAAACACATAAAACATCATCGAAATAAAGAATTGCACCTCAAAACTAAATTAATCACCTTTTGAACTTCAAACTTCTTCCAACTAGCTCTGAACGCACAAGCTACAAATCATACTTAGACAACTCGGAATGATGCCAAATTTACGTACAAGTCACAAATCACAATATGAGAATATTCGAAGGCTCAAAATCTCAAACGGGCATCGATAACACCAAAGTCGACTTCAAACCAAACTTAGAAAACTCTAAAACCTTCAAGACACCAACTTTCAACAATAAGCATTGAAACGCTCCCGGATCACTGGAAACTCGATCTGAACACACGTCTAAGTCCAAAATTATCATACTAATCTATTGGAACTTTAAAATTACGGTTCCGAGGTCATTTACTCAAGTGTTCACTCAAGTCAAATTTGGCCACCTCAGACCACTATTATGGAACTAAGTGTTCCGAATTCAACCCGAACCCTTCCAAAACCTAACTAATCATCCCTACAAGTCATAAAATAGTAAAAGAACATACATAAAGTATTAAATAGGGAAACATGGATCTACAATGCAAAATGACTGATCGGGTCATTACATTCTCCATCTCTTAAACAAACGTTCATCCTCGAATGAGTCTAGAATTATATATGGGGTGCCGAATAAGTGTTAATATCTGCTCCGCATGTCTTTCTCAGTTTCCCAAGTTTCCTCCTCGACTGTTTGAGCCCTACAATGGACCTTTACCGCTAAAATCTTCTTATACCTCAACTTGCAGACCTGTCTGTCAACAATAGCTGGCTCATCCTCATAACCCAAACTATAAACTAGTTGAACTATGATGTATTCTAACACATAAGACCTATCGACATGGTACCTCCGGAGCATAGACACGTGCAAAACCGAATGAACTCATGATAGACTGGGAGGCAAAGCAAGCCCATATGTAACCTCTCCAACTCTCTCCAACACCTCGAATGGACCGATGAACCTCGAACTCGGCTTGCCCCTATTTCTGAACCTCAAGATACCCTTCATCGGTGAGACTGTCAAGAGAACCTTCTCGCCCACCATAAATGATAAATCACGTGCTTTCTAATCTGCTTAACTCTTCTAGCTAGATTGAACTGTGCAAAGTTGCTCCTGTATCAACTTTACCTTATCCAAGGCATCCTTTACCAAATCAGTACCATATAACCTAGCCTCGTCAGGCTCAAACCAACCAATGGGGGAATGACATCACCGAACATACAAGGCCTCAAATGGATCCATCTCGATGCTGGATTGGTAACTGTTGTTATAAGAAAACTCAACCAAAGATAAAAATCGATCCCACTGCCCTCCGAAGTCAATAACACATGCTCTGAGCATATTCTCCAGAATCTTAATTGTCAGCTCTGACTTCCCGTCGGTCTGCTGATGAAAAGCCGTGCTGAGCTCTACCTGGGTACCCAACTCACCATTTACAGCTCTCCAGAAATGTGAAGTGAACTGAGTGCCTCTATCTAAAATGATGGAGATAGGCACACCATGCATCCAGATATCTCCTGAATATAAAGCGGGGGCAACCTCTCTAAAGTGTATATAGTCATCACAAGAATAAAGTGTGTAGACTTGTTCTATCTGTAGACAATGAAACAAATGACGTCAAACTTCCTCAACGTCCGCGACAAACCAACTACAAAGTCCATAGTAATGCGCTCCCACTTTCGCTCTGGTATAACCATCTGTTGAAGTAAGCCACTTGGCCTCTGGTGCTCGTACTTAACCTGCTGGCAAGTCAAACACCTCACCATACACTCAACTATGTCCTTTTTCATCCGCCTCCACCACCAGTAATGTTGCCTCAGGTCACGATACATCTTTGAAGCACCTGAAGGAATAGAGTAACACGAACTGTGTGCCTCCTCTAGAATCGTCTCCCTCAGGCCATCAACATTAGGAACACATAAGCAACCCTGGATTCGCAGAACACCATCATTGCCGATAGTATCCTCCTTGGAATCACCCCGCAGCGCCATCTCTCTAAGAACCAACAAGTGCAGATCATCGTACCGACGAGCCTTGATCCACTCTAATAAAGAAGACTGAGCGACAACACATGCAAGAACTCGGCTGGGCTCTGAAATATCCAACCTCACAAGTCGGTTAGCTAAGGACTAAATGTATAAAGACAATGGCCTTTCTCTTGCTGAAATGAATGCCAAACTACCCATACTTTTGGCCTTTCTTCTCAAGGCATACGCAACCACATTCGCCTTGCCCGGCTGATGGAGGATGGCAATATCATAATCCTTCAGTAACTCAATCCACCTACGCTACTTCAGATTAAGATCCCTCTGCTTAACCAAATGCTGCAAACTACTGTGATCGGTATAGACCTCACACGATACCTCATAAAGATAATGCCTCCAGATCTTGAGAGCATGAACTATCGCAACCAACTCCAGATCGTGTATAGGGTAATTATTCTCGTGGGGATTTAGTTGGCATGAAGAATATGTAATAACTAGTCCCTCATGCATCAATGCACAACCCAAACTGACGAGTGAATCATCGCAATACACAATGTACATCTCCGAACCGGAGGGCAAAACCAACATTGGTGTTGTAGTCAATACAGTCTTGAGCTTCTGAAAGCTTGCCTCGCAATCATCAGACCATCTGAAATGAGCACCCTTTTGGGTCAATTAGGTCAAATGAGCTGAAATAGACGAGAATCGCTCCACAAACTGACGATAATAACATGCTAGCTCCAAGAAACTCCTAATCTCAATGGCTATGGTGGGACGAGGCTAAATCTGAATTGCCTCAACCTTCTTAGGATCCACCTTAATATCCTCCGCGGATACAACATGCCCCCAGAAAGCCACATAATCTAACCAGAACTTGCACTTGGAGAACTTAGCATATATCTTTTGTTCCTGCAAGGTCTAAATCACTACCCTCAAATGCTACTCGTGCTCCTCCATACTCGCGAGTTAATGAATATGTCATCAATGAAGAAAATGACAAATGAGTCAAGGTACAACCTGAACACCCTACACAAATGCCGTCGGGCGTTTGTCAAGCTGAAGGACATTATAAGAAACTCATAGTGCCCACATCTAGTCCAGAAAGTCGTCTTTGGAATATCCGAAGCACGAATCTTCAGCTGATGATACCGAGATCTCAATTCGATCTTCGAGAACACTCTACCACCCTGTAGCTAATCAAACAAATTATCAATGTGACGTGGGTACTTATTCTTGATAGTGACTTTGTTCAGCTAGCGGTAATCAATGCACATCCGCATAACCCCATCTTTCTTCTTCACAAATAATACCATTGCACCTTAGGTGACACAGATGAACAGTGTCACCCCTTAGCAAGCAACTCCTGAAGCTGCTCCTTCAACTCTCTTAACTCTAGTAGAGCCATGCGATAAGGCAAAATAGATATAGGTTGGGTGCCCGATGCCAAGTCAACACCAAAATCGATATCACGATCTGGTGGCATGCTTGGTAGATCAATAGGAAATAGGAAAACTCCCGCACTACGGGCACCAAATCTGTCATGGGAGTCACCACAATAGTATCCCGATCAAAATCCATATAGGCCAAACAATCCTTCTCGACCATATGTCGAGCCTTCAAGAAAGAGGCACCCTGACTAGATGTACTGATAAACGAGCCCCTCCACTCCAATATAGGAAACTCTGGCATCACTCAGGTAACAATCTTGGCACAACAATCAAGAACGACATGGTACAAAGAAAACCCGTCCATGCCTAGAATAACCTAAAAGCCAGTCATATCAAGCAACAGAAGATCCGCTTTGGTCTCATAACCAAAAAAAGTCACTACGCAGGACATGTAAATGATCACGTACACAACACATCTCAATAAGAGATATGACACGGTCGTATGCAATAAAAATTACCCAACTAGGAGTCGAGGTTGAATCCACTGCGAGTTATGATGGGAGTTAGGAGTATATATTTGAACCAAGCGAATGGTTTATCAAGATTGCACTTCCACAACACAATATTATTTTCTACTTTTATTGTTAATCTAATGATTGCAAGATAAAGGAAATAGACTAGAGATACATGTTTTTATGTTTTTTCTAATTGGGTAAAAGGCCTAGGGTTGTGACCATAACCTAGGTGTTTGCCTGATGGGGTAAAGACGTCAATGCTTGTTTGTTGATTCGGTGTATTATAGCTCACAACTCTACAATACCCACTCAATACCTCTCAGTCAGAGAGTGATTTTGCGCAATTTAGATTTCTCAAGACCAAATGGGTATCAACCAAAACAGTTGATAAAAGCTCAAGTCAGGTTATTAATATCTCTAGGTTGAACCCTTTAATTGGGTTAATCAATCTCTCAATTGATCTAATTCCTTGTTAGCTAAGTTATCCTAGACTAACTCCATTTTTCTCAAGTAGAGACTAAGTCAAATAGACTTGAATCAATATTTGCAACCATTAGTTCTAAAATTGAAGCATGAACTAAGAAAAATAATCAACACTTAATCATAAACAAACACTAAATTAGATATCCATAAGGTTTATACACTAGTGTTGGGTCACAACCCTAGTAAGATTCTAGCTACTCATAATGGGATTTGAAGAAAATAAAGAAGAAAAGCTAATTAAACTCATAATGGAAGATTAAAATGATGAAATCTAATGTAAATACACCAAAATAATGTAAAACTTCCTAAAACAACACCTTCAGATGTTCAAAACTTGACCTAATTTTGTGAAACACAGCAATTGATACAGGGCTGAAAATCTCGAACAAAAATGCCCATCGGGAGGTTCTGCGGCATCACAATTCCATGTGCGGTCCGTAGATTTCACCGGCTGGCAGGAAGTGGAGTTCTACGACCGCACATTTTTGAACTGCGGCCGCATAATTATTTTGTACTGCGGCCGCACAATTATTGTGCGGTCCCCAATTCTCAAAGGCTCTTGGACTTGGTCTTTTTGCATACCCTTTGATCTTTGACTCTTAGCCCAGTTATACGGCTGTATAATTCATGTGCGGTCCGCATATTGCTGAAAGATCTACTAAATATTTCTTCTTATTCTGCGGCCGCTGATGAAATTCCGCGGTCCGCAATTTCTTCTGCGGACCGCACATTTGTGCTTCTACGCCCTTTATTGCCTTGTGCTTAGGGACAATCATTTTTGAGTGGATTTCATCTCGGGAGACCAAAATTTCAGCATTCCTGCCATTTTGCATAATTTCATTAGTTCCGGGAACACAATTCAATACTTCCGGACTAAAACACAAGCTAAAAGGTGATAATAAGCAATCAAAATCTCCACTTATCAACTCCCCCAAACTTAAGTCTTTGCTTGTCCTCAAGCAAATAAATTAGTTCCCACCTCCAAAAGTTAAGGGTCATTTCGACGATTCAAAGGTGAGCCATCTACATATCAGTTGGGACCAACAATTACCCACAAAACTCATGTATCAACAAGGTAACAAGTTAAAAATTCATGCATATATAGTTCTAGTGAGACATTTGAGCTTCAAGAATAGTCTTTACTCATCAAGGACTCTTGCTCTATCATGTAGTTCATGGTGGAATCCAAACTCTTCCTCCTTTACTTTCCATTTGCAGGATCACTTAAGAAATGTATCACTCAATTCAAAGATTTATGAAAGGTTCACTCATCTCTCTCAAGAGAATGCCACAAGTACGGTTTCAAGTATCATAGGCTTACCATTCATGTAGATCGCCTCTAATGTAAGCTCACTCGGCTTGGAATCAAGTAGGACTTATTTCGGGATGTAATGAAGGCTTTTGGATTAGGGTCAGATACATTATGGGTGAGTGGTTACACCTTTCCTTAAGCACTATATCTTTCAATTCTCAGCTCACACTTTGCCAATTCTTAGAGGCACTTTCTTTTCATTGGGGACTAGAGAGACTTAACATCACTCTTTGTTGATCATTTCATTCATCCTTTTTGATTTCGTGTTTGGGATTACCTCTTTTTGGATCCATTTAACCCTTCCACTTATTCACTTTTTGCATTTTTCTTTTTGTTCGTTTCTTTTCTTGCCTTCTCTTCTCATAGAGTTCATTTCTTTTCTCTTTTTGTGCTTTGATACCTTTTTCAAATTCCTTGTCTCTCCCCCAAACTTACGTTTTAATCCATTTGTTTCATGAGAGTATTAAGGAAAGCTCGGAGAGAGGGTCACGACCAAACCGGTAAAAGCTTGTAACATGGTTATCAAATGAGAAAAGCTAGAGGCTCAAAGGGGTTGACTAGGGATAATGATATTGGTTGGCAATAGAAAACTCAAACGGGCCAAGGAGAGCCTACAATCACTTCTCAAACCAAGAAAAACTTAGTATTTCGCTTAAAACACATTCGGGGCAAGTTCTAGACCCGTCACACGGATACTTGGACTAACAACAATTCATCTCACCCCTGAAGCAACTAGATTGTTAAAGAGGACATAGTCGAGTTCTCACAACGACCACATTAAAGTTTAAAGATCACTATGGTCCAATTAAACCACTTGATGATTACCTAAGTCAACACAAGAGTCACAAAGTCACTAACTAGAACTATTTTAAAAAAAACTTGTCTGTAACCATAAGCACGCAATTAAGTGTGTTGGTACCAATAGAAGCATGGTTGACTTTTTGGCTATGACGTAATTAGGTCTTTTTATTCATTACTTGTACGATTATTACCTAGACACACAAATAAACTCATTCCCTTAAGAAGCTTGTCACGCCATCCATCATTGAGACGAGTCACCCGGTTCACACAACAACTACCTTTGGAAAGAACCCTGACATTAAGAAAACCAAAGGCTTATTATCTACAAAAACATAAAGAGAAGCTAACAAAAAAGCTAGTAAATCAAACAAAGAACTAATAAAGAAACAAAAATAAAGAAGCTAATAAGCAAAAACTACTGAAGGTAGAATGGATATACATAATGAGAGAAAGAGAGAGAATATATATGTAATAAGAAAAGAGAAAATAATATCAAGTTATTTGTCACGACCCAAATTCCCAAACCACGTGATCGTGATGGTGCCTAACACAATACTTGCTAGGCAAGCAGATGTTAGAAGTTTACCAACCATTTCCTTTTAAAGTTACTTAAACATAATAGAACAATTTAAAACTGAATACCAACAAAGCTAAATGCTTAAGCCGAACCACGAACTAAATAGATAACTATAAAATTACCCCAGGGTCTGGTGTCACAATTCACGAACTACTAATAATACTATAAATAATAGGCTGGAAGAAATAATGTAATTGTTTCGAATATAATAAAAACAATATCTAAAGAACTAAGAGAAGACTCCAGGAATCTGCGAATCCCGGCAGATCTACCTCGTGTCTCCGAACGATGAATGCGGGCTACTAATAAATCTCCTAACGCTGGCCGGTACCTGGATCTGCACAAAATTGTGCGGAGTATAGTATTAGTACAACCGACCCCATGTATTGAGTATGTGCCAAGCCTAACCTCGACGAAGTAGTGACGAGGCTACGTCGGGGCATTAACCACATAACCTGTAAACAACATGTATAATAAAAAAAGAAAGAAAATAATAGCAATAATAAACTCGATAACCAGTAACTTGCAAATTTACACAAAAGCAACTCGGATTACTCTTTTCAAATATCAACTAAAATCAACACTTCAGATTTTTCCAACTTTCAATTTAAATCACAATAAAAATCAGAGTATAAAAACCTTTTTAATAAAATCGGAGTTTTCCAAATCCTTATTTTTGAAAATCAGTAAAACATGAATATTCACCCTTATCGCTCCTTGTTGCGGCGCGCAAACCGCTCCCACCTGTCCATCCTTATTGATCCTCCCTATATATATCATCCTTATTTCTCCTGTTGCGGCGTGCAACCTGATCCCACCTGTCCACCCTTATTACTCCTTGTTGCAGCGTGAAACCCGCTCCTACCAGACATATCATATCAGTTTATTTATAAAAATATTCACAATTCAGGCCAAGCCTTTCACAATATTTTTGTACCTCAACAAATATAAACAGAAGCTATAAAACTCATAACTTCATCAATTATCACTACACAGCGAAACCAAACAAAATGTATAATATAACACTAACAACCAGCTCAATCCTTATGTAACCTACCAAAATCAAAGAACAACCAACACTTCCAAATTACTTGAAGCAATGCTTAACAATGAATCAACGAATCCAGATAGACATATAAACCTCTATGATCATGAAACAAGTAAGTCCGGAAACAAATAATTGGAAGCCGAGGAAAGGTATTCTCTTTTACCTGAAAACTCTATTAATTCTTTTTCTAAGCTTCATCTTCGTTATAAAAGCATATTCAGGAGCTTAGAAGGTTGAAAAAAGGACGGAAGACATCTTTAAGGTAAAACAAGGAGATACAGAGTTACTCAGGGTATTTGTCGATAGATTTCAACGTGAAAGAGTGATGTTACCACGAGTACCTGATAATTGGGTAGATATGGCATTTGCGAGCAATTTAAATAAAAATAGTTCAGAAGCCACGAGAAGATTTAAGGAAAGTTTGCGAGAATTTTCTGCTACAACATGGAATGATGTTTACAACAGGTACATCACAAAGCTGCAGATAGAAGAAGACATAGTTACACAATCAAGGGTCGATGAAAGAACAAGTTCGAGACGTTTAGAATCTGAAAAAAGGTCCGATAAAAATAAGTATGAGCCTTACATGGGACCTGCAATTCGAGATTCACGGTCTAAACAAGAAAACATATGGTCTGACCCTAGATCAAGGCAGAAAGTTGGGGGTTCATCATCCAGGTTCAGAAAAGGACGAGATGCGCGAAACAGTGATTCTAACATAGACGCAAGGATTGGAGATTACAGTTTCAGTGGTAGCTGTTATAAGAAGTATGAGAGATAAGGTACGGTGGCCTAAAAAAATAAGGTCAAATCGAAGCAGAAGAAATCCATATTTCTGGTGTGAGTTTCATAACGATCATGGCCATGAAATAGCAGATTGTAGATTATTACAAGGTGCAGTAGAGCATTTGTTAAAGCATGACTATTTAATTGACTTGTTCAGTGGAAAGGTAGGCAATCCTATATGAAGAATATACAAGAGCCTCCAAAATCTCCATCTCGAAAAAGAACAGTCAATGTGATAAGCGGGGGAGAAGAGGTCAATGTTGTGATATATACGACTGCAAAAAAGACATCGAAAGTAACGATTACTCATGGAAAGCGAGTTCGCCATGTTTTGGATGAAGACAATATAATGTTTGATGATGCAGATGCAGATGGCTTGATAATTCCTCACAATGATGCTCTAGTAATATCTTTACTTGTATATGATACTAATGTAAAACGAGTTTTGATTGATCTAGGTAGCTCCGTAAATATTATTCTTCTAAGAGTGGTGAATGAAATGCAAGATGGCAAAAAGATGGTACCAAAAGCACATTCTTTATCTTGGTTTGATAATTCAAGTGTTATCACAAAAGGGGAAATAATGCTTACCATATTTGTAGAAGGAATTATCAAGGATACGAAATGCCACGTTATAGACACTGACATGGCTTATAATATGATTCTTGGAAGGCCATGGATTCATCAAGTTATTAAGTTTTCTTCACAATGGGGAATTTGAAAAATTTGTGGAGATCAACGGGCTTCTAAAAGTATATAATTCGGTGGCGGATTCAAGCACAACAAAGGATGTTACGAATGATAAATAGCAATTACAGAATCCAGTTGAGGATATAATAATACAAACCTCAGCTGAAAGCGGTTTAGGACAGACAGATTTAGATTCAATACCCGATATCATTAAAGAACCAGAAGAGAATGAAAACATCAAACAACGACTGAAGAACTCGAGGCTATCACACTATTCAAGCAATGGCCAGACAGAAAAGTTTTCATTGGAGTGAAACTGAGCCCGGAAATGAAAGGTAAATTAGTCAAATTTTTAGAAGCTAACACAGATTGCTTTGCTTGGTCGCATTCAGATATGACAGGTATACCACCAGAGGTGATGGCGCACAAACTGAATGAAGATCCATTGTACCCACCAGTCAAGAAAAAGAAAAGGAAGCAAGGGTCCTTTAATAATCAAGTGATTGAGGATGAGGTACAAAAACGTTTAAAAATCGGATTAATACGAGAGGTTAAGTACCCAAACCGGTTAACTAATACTGTGGTAGTTTAAAAGAAGAATAGAAAATGGCGGGTTTGCATAGATTATACTGATCTAAATAAAGCTTGTCCAAAAGTTTCATTTCCTTTACCACATATAGATCAATTAATTGATTCTACCATAGGTCATGAGCTATTAAGTTTTTAGATGCATATTCAGGTTATAATCAGATAAAGATGAATCCCCTAGACGAAGAAAAAACTTTGTTTGTTACAGACATGGGGACTTATTGTTACAAAGTTATGCCCTTTGGTTTAAAAAATGCTGGAGCCACGTATCAAATATTGGTGACTAAAATATTTCAAGAACACTTGGGAAAGACTATGGAAGTCTACATCGATGATATGTTAGTCAAGTCAACACAAGTAGGGGACCATTTTCAACACCTTTCAAGCACTTTCAAAATTCTCCGCAAATATAATATGAAGCTAAATCTAGAAAAATGTGCTTTTGGCGTGGCTTCAGGTAAGTTTTTAGGTTTTCTTGTTTCTAACAGGGGAATTGAAGTGAATCCTGCACAAATCAAAGCCATTGAGGAGATACCTGACATACTCACGAGCAAAAAAAAGGTGTAGAGGTTAACAGAAAGGATAGCATCTTTGAGAAGATTTATTTCTAAATCTTCAGAGAAGAGTTTTAAATTCTTTTCAGTATTGTAAAAGCAAATACAATTGAGTGGACTGACGAATTCCAACAAGCTCTCAAAAATCTAAAGTCATATTTGTCAAATCCGCCACTACTGGATAAACCAAAGGATGGAGAAAGGCTACTCATTTATCTCCCCGTGTCAGAAATGGTGGTAAGTGCGGTATTAGTGCGAGAAGATAGAGGCAAATAATCTCCAATTTATTATGTTAGCAAATCTTTGTTGGATGCTGAAACACGACATCCTCACTTAGAAAAACTTGTTTTAGCATTAATTATGGCATCTAGAACGTTGAGACCTTATTTTCAATGTCATCCTCCGCAGTAACTGGTTTTCCGCTAAGGAATATATTGCATAAACAAGAACTATCAGGTAGGTTAGCTAAATGGGTAATATAACTTAGTGAATATGATATCATATACCAACCTAGAACTGCGATAAAATTACAAGTTTTAGAAGAATTTGTGGCACATTTCAGCACAAATATACTTCCTGAAGCAGAAAAAGAAGTAGAAATATTTATCGGATCTAATCCGGGGACTTGGGTCCTATTTACCGATGGCTCCTCGAATGTTAAAGGAGCATGTTTAGGTATTGTTCTAGTCCCACCTTCGGGGGAAATCATAACACAAGCAATAAATTGCTATCCCATTACTAACAATAAAGTGAAGTACGAGGCTGTGCGCAGTCTGGGCGTCTTTCCTGAAAGCTTTTATGTTAAAAACTGAGAAAAATATGAAATTTTGCCTTAAAATCTATTTGAGTTGAATTCAGTCAATGTTTTGAGAAAACAGATACGGATTCGTATTTTGACGGTTCCGATGGGTCCGTATCGTAATTTGGGACTTGGGCATATTCCCGGAATTGAATTCAGAAGTCCCTAGCCCGAGTTATCACATATTGTAGAAATTTTGAAAGTTTAAGGCTTAATGAATTTGAAATGTTTGACCGATGTTTGACTTTTGGATCTCGGGTCCGCATTTTGGTTCCGGAACCTGGTATAGGTCCAATACTATATTTATGACTTGTCTGCCAAATTTGGTGAGAAACAGAGTTGATTTGATGTGATTCGGGAGTCCGGTTGTGAAAATAGAAGTTTCAAAGTTTTCTTGAAAATTTCATTTGATTTGGTATTCAAATCCTAGTTCTAGGTGTTATTTTGGAGATTTGATCATGCGAGCAAGTTCATATGATATTTTTAGACTTGTGCATAGTTGGTTTAGAGCCCTGAGGGCTCGGGTGAGTTTCGGATAGGCTACATAGTGAAATTGGACTTTTAAAATGTTATTGATCTTTCGGTTCTGGTGCAGGCCTTTGATCTCGTATTTGTGAGATCAGGCTTCGCATGTGCGACCTCTGATGGGTTCGAATTTACGAGCTAATCATAGCATTATGAAGAGTAGCTGGGCCACATGATGTTCGCATTTGTGAAGGGGGGTCAGGTGGAGCAGTGATCGCAAATGCTATCAATTGGTCGCATTTGCGGAGAGTCAGTGTTCTCATTTGTGAACTTCTCATCGCAAATGCGATGAATGAAGAGATGCGATGGTCTTTTCAATTGCGATGGATTCTTTGCATTTGTGAGGTTCACATTTGCGAACCCAGGTCGCAAATGCGACATCTGCAGCTGATCAAAACTTGACTTAGACGGGATTTTGGCTCATTCTTCAAATTTTCAAAACAAGAAACCCTAGAGGCGATTTTTCAAGGAACTTTTCTTCCCCAAATCATTGGTAAGTGATTCTAAACTAGTTTCTTTCAATATTTCACTATATTTCCAAAGATTTCAACCTAAAATATTGAATTTTCATGGTGGAAATTGGGTTTTTTGGGTAGAATTAAGGATTTGTAAATTGGGGATTTAGACCTCAAATTGAGGTCGAATTCCAAAATAAATTACATAACCGGGCTCGTGGGTGAATGGGTAATCGGGTTTTTTCCGGGATTGGATCAAGCAGGCTCGGGTTGACTTTTGCTGACTTTTTCAATAATGGCCTAAATTGAATTCTTTGCAATCGTGGGTAGTTCTTAAGACTTAATTTGAATTGTTTGGTTGGTTATTTGCTAGATTCTATTGGTTCGGAGGCTTGTTTGAGAGGCAAAGCTGTGGTTGATCTTTGAGCGGACCTTTTGGAGCGAGGTAAGTGTCATGGTTAACCTTGACTTGAGGGATTAGAACTTGTTTGTTTATTTGCTACATGTTTAGATGTTGGGTACAACGTAGATGTGAGGTGACAGGTACTTATGCGTTGTTGTCGAGTTAAAGCATGCGGGTGGAACTTATTCCTTGTAGTTTATTACTTACTTTGATCCATAATCCATGCTTATACTAGTGACTTGCTAAATTGGTGGTTCTTATTATGTTTACGGGCTTTTGGTGATACTTGAGTATTGAATCCAAAGTTGAGATTGGTATTGTGGAACTATTGTTGAGGTAAATCTTGTTATTGTTGAATTCTATCTCTCTGCTTTATATTTGTTCATTTTTATGTGGTAAGGGAGGGTGTTAAAGTACGAAGGGTGATGCCGTGCCATATTGTGAGTGTTAATGCACGAAGGGTGATGCCGTGCCATATTGAGAGTGTTAATTCACGAGAGATAATGCACGAAGGGTGATACCGTGCTGTATCTTTGATTTACATTGTGAGGTTGAGAGTAAAAGCACGAAGGGTGATGCCGTGCACTATCTTTGTTTCATTGTGATGTTGATAGTCAAAGAACGAAGGGTGATGCCGTGCAACTTCTTTTATTGTGTTAAATTGATTTTGCTTATAAAAGGCATATCGAATGTTCTAGTTATCATATCTGTTGTAGCTCTTGTATCTTGTTTCCCCCCTTAGCATGTTTCCCCTCCCAGTAGTACATGTTATAGCTGTTATTGTTGTCTTTCTTGTACATATACTGTTATCAACACATGTTTATTATGTGGGTGCCATGTCTTAGCCTCGTCACTACTTCGTCGGGTTAGGCTCGACACTTACGAGTGTATGGGATCGATTGTACTCATACTACACTCTGCACTTCTTGTGCAAATTTTGGTACCGACCTTGCTGATCGTGAGGTTAGCAGCTGGACTTGATTGTCAAGAGACCCAAGGAAGATCTGCTGGCTTCCACAGACTCTGGAATCTCTTCCTATTCTTATTATTTTACTGTTTCTTTTCTTCATAACAGTATATTTTCTTTCAGACTATGTTTGTAGTAAATCATAGTAGCTTATGAGTTGTGACTCCAGATCCTAAATGTATCAGATATTATGGGTTTTATGTTATTCTGCAAATCAGTTTTAGCTTCAGTTTAGATTAATTGTTCTTGTTATTGAAATGGGCTAAAGTTGGCATTAAGAATTTTCTAACGTTGGTTTGCCTAATAAGTGAAATGTTAGGCACCATCACGGTCCGAATGGTGGAAACTCCGGGCCATGACAGGATTGGAGAAATGAATTTACTTTTTGCAGTACGGAATTTTACCTGAAGACAAGAAAAAGTCTCAGTTACTTTGTCAAAAAGCTGCTCGGTACTGTCTGAGTCGTGGAAATCTATACTGAAAGATGTTTGGAGGACCTTTAACAAGATGTCTCGGACCTTCTCAAACGGAATATGTGATGAGATAAGTACATGAGGGACATTGCCGAAATCACGCTGGAGGAAGATCATTGGTGAAAACTCTAATAAGAGCAGGATACTATTGGCCAAAAATGGAAGAAGATAGGAATATTTTGTGGCCAAATGTGACAAATGGCAACGATATGACAATAATATGCATCGCCTAGAGGAATTGTTACATGCGGTTATTGCACCATGGCCTTTCATGAAGTGGGTGATGGATATCATAGGTCCCTTACCTCAAGCTAAAGGAAATGTATGATTTTTATTAGTATTAACAAACTATTTTTCCAAATGGGTAGAGGCAGGAGGCTTTAAACAAGTGCGAGAAAAGGAAGTCATGGACTTTATTTGGCGAAATATTATTTGCCAATTCGGAGTTCCAAAAGAAATCGTATGTGATAATGGCCACAATTCATAGACATGAAAATCACAGAATTTTTCCAGAGTTGGCAGATTAAACGGATAACGTCCCCGCCTTACCACCCTGTGGCCAATGGGCGAGCTGAATCAATAAACAAAGCTATTATTAATAATTTGAAGAAGACACTAGAAGAGTCAAAAGGCAGGTGGCCTTAAGTGTTACCAGGAGTGTTATGGGCTTATCGAACGACACCAAAAACAGGCACGGGAAAGACTCCATTTTCACTTGTTTATGGTGCTGAAGCCTTAATTCCAGTTGAGATAGGCGAACCAAGTATAAGGTATACACAAGCAACAAAGGAATCAAACGAGGAAGAGATGCGAATGAATTTGGATTTACTGGAAGAAAGGAGAGAAGCAACTCTAATAAGAATTGTGGCTCAGAAACAAATGATTGAACGATATTACAACAGGAAAGCTAATCTGAGATACTTCAAGATTGGGGAATCGTCCCCAAAAAAGTATTTCAATCAACAAAAATAGCTAGTGCTGGAAAATTGAGTCCAAATTGGGAAGGCCCTATAGGATTCGAGGCATTGCTGGAAAGGGAGCATATGACTTGGATAACATGGATGTCAAGATACTAGCATCAAATTGGAATGTTTTTCATTTGAAGAAGTATTACTTCAAGGCAAAGGAAGTACCCATGGTCAAGTATCACTCAAATATAATTTTATTTCGTTCTTTTGGATTTCATTAACAATTTTAGATGATAGGCAAAAAGCTAGCCCATACTAAATGATGATATTAGACCCGAAAGACACGCGGAATACTGAATTATTCCCAGTCTAGGTTACAACCTTTCTGTTGGAAAAAAAGGATTAAGCAGTCATCATCTAAACGTATACCTCCGAGTCCCGCATGTATTTTCCTTTTCAGGGAATGGACCAAAAGGAAGGAACAACCCAGGGTTCGAGATTTCATACTTTAAAGCTCCAACACTGAGGAACTATACATATAGGCAAAGAAGTCTAAGAGTCAAAACTTAATCCTATGAGCCAAAAAGCAAGCCTGAGTCAAAAAACCTTGAAGCAACCTTGAGAAGGTTTGAACTCGCAAGAAGGACACAAGATACACTCCAAGTTCCTATGAGTTTTTTGTTAAGGACAAAAATTATTCACGAGATCATAGACCCGATTTTGAATTTCAAAACTTGTTACAAAGAAAGCAGTTATGAAAGTATTGTATGCATAAATTTTGTACAAAGTGTTATATGCATACATGAAAAATGATGTAAGAATTTTGAAAGTTCAAAGCATAAAACTTCCTCAAATTATTTCTTTTTCATGTTTATTTCTTCTTTCATATATTTACACCAATATGAAGATGAGACATCACCTTCATCAATGTCGTTTATATAAAAGGGACCTCTCTTATAAACATTCGTGTTTATTAAAATCGCGGAATATTAAAGCATTGTTAAATGCAAGTTCAAATATCAAAGAGTGAAACAAAAGCTCAGTTATCAAAATAAACAGTGATGGTAACCCAAACATATATATTAAAATTTGGGGAAAAACAGAGGTACTTGTTTGTCATTAAACCCCAAAACAAGATAGGGGTAACCAAAAACAACCAATCAAAAAAACTTCCCATCAAAAAGTTCCAAACAAAACAACCAAATAAAAACAGAAAAAACTCAGGAGCATCATCTAAGGGGGAATCATCCATGGGAACATCAACAACAGAAGGACAAAGATTAATTTGAGAGAGGAGGCTTGAACATTAACTTCACCAGGAACGAGTCCATCACCTGCGAGATCTTCGACTTCAGGTGAGGAAAAGCTTTGGCGTTGCTGAGTTTTCTCAATGGCTTCTTTAGCTTTGGCAATTTCAGCATTAAGGTCAAAACCCTCCTGGTTGGCCTCAACTAGAGTCTCGAGGCGTGCATTCAAAAAATCCCAACTCACATCTAGTGTCAGATTATCCTCAAGAGTCTCATAATCTTTCTCCCACTAATCAATCTCGGCTCTCAATTCTTCTTTCTCTGCTTCTGAGGCATCATAGGCTGTCTTCAAAGGAGCAAGAGATCTTTCTAAGAACTGAATCTTATTAGTAGAGATGCGAAGATCTTCCTGAATTTGGGTAAACGTTTGAACCAACTCTCCCGCATAAGCCTCTTTTTGATCAAGATTCATTTTCCTTAGAAAGTTGTTCAGCAAAGGAGGACTCAAGGATATCCTTATCCTTACCAACTTGACTAGAAGATGCTTTCTCAATCGCTAATTCAGCGACAATTATTTCGTTTGTTGATCTAAAGCATTCTTCTCCTCTGCCAAAACTTCTTTCTTCAATTGAAGACCCTCAAATTGTCCTTTCTAATTATCAGCCTCTGTGCGGTAGTCAATAACATGTGGTCCGCATGAAAACTCCTTTTCTTGAGTTCTGTACAGATCAAGGTGATCTGCAAAGAAAGAGAAGAAGTTATGGATAAGCAAAAAGAAGAGAAAGGGGAAATATAGTTAAACTCGTACCTTCAAAGAAGAATGAACAATATCATTCATCAAGGTCAACGTGCTATGACTTTCGAACTTTGACTTCTCCGCAAGCCCAAGCAAAGGTTTCAACCACACATCGGCTTGACTTTATTTCCTCAATAAGTTCCCACCTTCAGGAACCTCAACAACAATTTTCTTCATCACCTTCTTGCTGCTGGGAGGTTTAACTTCTACATGAGAAGTAGTAGCAACGGGGATGGCAGATGAGGTAGAAACAGTCACGGGGGTAGCAACAGAAGTAACTTCAGGTAAGGGAACACGGAGATTAACGAGGAATGATATTGGAAGGGAGGAGAGGGGCAATTCCTCTGAAATAGGGCCAAAAGATTCATTACTTCCGAAGCCACGCGCAAACAATTGTTCAACAGAATCTTGGGGGGGGGGATCATTAACTTCTTCATCAGAGATTACCAACGGGGAACTCTCTGGTTCATCCAAAAGTCTAAAGGGGGCTGAACTCGATGGAGGAGTGGCTTCATCATCAGAAATTATGCGTCTCCTGACTCGAGGTCTTCGCACTAAAGGACCCTCCTCTGGTTCTTCTTCACCCTCAAAGCTACATGCTCCATCAACTTTTCTTTTTGAAAAAGAGCTCAAAATTCTTTCCTGAGCAAGAGTCATGGAAAGCCATGTGGATGAAACGTGCGGGACTAATACCATGAATGGAAATCCTAGCAAATAAAAAGGCAAGATAAGAAACTCTTGAATCAATAAAGGAAAGAAGAGGAAAGATAATACATGGGAAAAAGTACCGTGTGTCTTCACTTTCTAACTGAATCTCTGTGAAAGGTACTTCCGATATCTTTTATCCATAGGGGCAACAACTAATAACTTCTCTACCCAAGCACGGAAGTTAGGAATTTCCTTGAAAACTTCCATGGTTGTTAAAAAAGTAGGCACGAGATCACATGAGTTTCTTAAAAAAAAAAGAAAGGAAAAAGACAAGGGGGAAAGACTTACGTGCAAAATTCCATTTTTCTGGAAAAGGCATATTTTCTTCATCCACCAAAGCGCTAGTGAGAGCAGCAATAAAATGAGCATACCAGCCACGGTCTCAGTCATCTTCAGGGCTAACTAACACCCTCTTACTTCTGGCCACAAGGGAAAAAAATCCTTCACGAAATAATTTAGGAGAGTAAAGATGAAGCAAGTGACGAAAAGTAAAAGTCATAGAAGCCAGGTCTTATAAATATTGGAGGCATGCAACAACCCTCCAAACAATGGATCCCATCTGTCCTAAACACACATTGAAGTAACGGAAGAATTCAATGATCACTGGATCGACAGGTGGTTTAAACCCTAAAGTAACGGGGTAAGTGTAAACGAAGAATAACCAGCCTGGTATGAAGTTATTCTCTGGTTGGTACCAGGAACTAAAATTGGGAAATCTGGTTTCCAGTTACATTCTCTTCAAACTAGAGAAATAAGACCAATGGTAATTAAGGTGGGATAAAGGTCAGCAGGATTAAGGGCAGCTATTGATGAAACTTGATTGCTCATGGATTCACGATCGATTGAAAAAGAAAGTTCCCGAGGAACAATCTTTGCAACTGTTGGTTCACGCACTGGTTCACTCGAGTCTCTATTCCTAGAGGAGGATCTAGGGGTTAAAGAAGCCCTAGGTTTAGAAGAGGAAGGTTTGGAAACATTGACATGAGAAGAAAGACCGCGGTTAGACAACGAGCCTAAACTACGGAGTCTACCACCTCTCCTACTTCTAGTAGGTACAATAGAAGGAGCGAGCTTATCAACGATAACAACTTTGTGAGGATCGGGTGTAGAAGAAGACATGGTTGTATGAAGAACTAACAAGGAGTAGATGCAGAAGTAAGAAGGAAGAGTAAAATAGAGAATACTGTAGAAGAGGTATTTCGAGAAACCAAAGAAGAATGAAGTATTTATAAGAAGAAGCAACCATCATTGAAAGTAGGTCATTATGAAGCGTCATAATGAAACTGTCACTTCGTGACTGACGCAGTCGCAGAAAAACCCTAAAAAGCTGAAAAATCGCAGAACCAATCGCCAAGAGCCATATGTCATATGTATTAAATAGATGTGACATATGTCGCGTTGATTCTGAAGAAAATGCAATGATACTCGAAAATCGGCGGCAAATAATTCCCACCATAAATACTTACCACTTTCCGAATATTCAATTGAAGAATGTTCAGAAAATGGGGGGACTATTTGTATTGGTGGAAAAATCATACGTGGAACCTTACTTAGCTGACAAAGCATGATACGTGGAACAATGGTGGAGTGACAACTGGCATAGTTCATTAATGAAATATATGAAGCAAGGAATATGCAGAGTAAACATCCACGAGACAGTAAAGAACAAATGACCGATCCTAGACAACTGTTGAAGAGGCACGAGCGGAAACAAATCGAAACTAAAAAGAAAGAAGATTCATGAACCCGCAATTAATAAGGAAAGGGAATCAGAATCGTTACAAAATCTTTATAGTTACGAATGTGTCAGTTATGATGATTAACCATAACGGGCCATTAATACCATTAATGCTCATAATGAATTTGTTATAAATAGGGAGAAACGTTATATTTGGATATTCCTATATAAGGATACCGAATCTCACTTGCAAGGACAAGTTCCAAGCATTATAAAAATATACTTACATTTTCTTGCTTCTAAAGGGCCTTCTGTGCAATTTGAGGAATCGATTTATCATTTTCATTCCTTCTTTCTTTTTTGCTAATTTATATTGCTCTTTTTAATTTATTTTCAAGCGAATTATTGAGGAAGCAATGTATTATTTGATTATCACTAGCCCGATTTCTTCTAAATATAGACTTTGACTAAAAATCTTATTTTTTGCTTAAACAATATCCGCCTTCAACATAGAAGATCTGATTTTAAAAAATCATTATAAATATAAGCTGAACATGCATTTCACTTTTAAAAAAACTCTTTAAAATCCAAAATTACAGAGACTTTTAAGAAACAACAAAAGAGGAATTTAGAGTTACTTTCAAATTATCGAAATCAGAATAACTTCACAGTAATGGAGGTCTATATAGACATGAGAGAGTCAACTGTGACATGCTTTTGGTCCAAAATTATCGATTGATACACTGAAATCGATGTGGTGGCGGGTCAGTGGTGGCTTTCTTGAGACAGAGAGAGAAGAGAGCAGAGAGATAATATCGGGAGTTGGATAGGGTTATGTTAAGTTTTTTATACTTGATCAGGTTGTCCATAAATTTTAAAAATATTAAACTGCCTTCCGACCCGTCTTACTCCCTAACAGGGTGTTAGCAATTTCTACGGTAAAAAATAAAATAAAAATAAATTTGGAAGTCTTTTAATTAAATCACGTTTTGCGGAGGTTAGGCCAACAATTCCTCTCAAGTAATCTTACATAAGAACGATAAGATTGTGTTAATAGAACATCTTATTGCTATATTCCTCTATGGATATAAAAATATGTTTGCATAATACAAGAGGTATTCCAAATTATGACAAATTTTAATGGGTTAAAAGAGCACTTTTCTAAAAAAGTTAAAAGAAAATAAATGATTCTTCAAAACGATAGAATTGAGTAAAGCAAAGAAACTTAATTACTTTTTCCATCTCAACTTGATATTTAAGAAGATTTTCATTTTTCTTTTTTTTCCAATTCATGAAAAAGAAAAATAGCAGACAAAAAAAGAAAAAGAAAAAGACAAAACCTACTAATCGACATTCCATCTCTTATGGCGAAGGGACAGAGGTCAATCGTATGGTGGCAGGAGTCCGGAACCCAAGTACTGCCATTTTTGGCACAAAGAACGAAAATAGGTGGAAAAAAAAGAACACTTTTATGTATAACGTCCAAATATTGGGCGCTATACATTAACGGTAACTGTGCCGTTAATGTATAGTGTCCAATATTTGGGCGCTATACTACAAAATATGACACTGCAGGTATAGCGCCCAAATATCCGGCGCTATACCCTTTTTTTTTAATTCCGTATTTCTGTTGGGTACAATAATTGAACTGCGTATAGCGCCCAGTTTTTGGGCGTTAAACATTAAAAAAAAAAAATTCCCGGCTAGCCATTTTCTATATAAAGAGGTTAAGATTGTAAGAAAAATCATTCAAAATTTTTTTTAAGTCTCATTCAAACCAGCAAGTTGAACCACCCGTACTCACTCAATTACCCGAAAACAACGTATTAAATCGGGATCTGGAAGATGCACAGAGTGAGGAAGAGAACAGTGATTATGACAACAATGCCGATGAATCCGGAGACGAGACACCCTTTCCTCATGAGGATGGTGATGAGGAGGATGAGGAGGAAGGACCTGATTTGAAAAGAGAGTATGCTCCAACCCCTCCCCCCTCCTAGACGAAGAGTGTACGAGTCCGAAGTGCCGTTTCATTCAAGAGATATTCCTTACATTAATAACTTGCCAAGAATGCCGGATGTGGAAGCTCTCACAAGGGATTTTGATAAAATTCGGACAGCAATGTGGGACGAGTCTAGACCAACGGTGCTTGCAAAGGGCATGCTTTTTCCTGATTAAGCACGCGTAAGTAGGGCTTGTAAAATGCACAACGTAAATGAGTGTCATGAGATGCAGGTATGAGAGTCAAGTCCGTTGGTATACAAGGTTTTTTGCCGCAGGTGGTTTTGTCCATGTAATTGGATGTTGCGTGCGACCAAGAAGAAGACAGGCCTGTGGAAAGTGGGTAAAAACATTCCCACCCACACATGCGAAATGGACACATTCAACGAGAATCACTTCAACTTGAATATTGACTTGATTTCTCTTGTACTTATTCCACACCTCGAAGCGTCCATAAGGTATAAAATCAAAGAGTGTATTACATCAGTGCACCAACAATATGGCCATACCATTTACCAAAAGAAAGGCATTTCTCGGGCGTAAACGAGCGTTTGAAATTGTTTACGGTAACTGTGATAAGTCATTTGCATCTCTGCCAAAGTACATGGCCGCACTGCAACACTTTAACCCCGGGACGGTTGTTGAATGAAATCTTGAGCGGAGTTCGGGAAGACCAGAATATATATTCAATTACGTGTTCTAGGCGTTTAAACCAGCAATTGATGGATTTTTGCATTTCCGGCACGTAATATCCATATACAGAACTCATGTCTATGGAAAGTACGATATCAAGCTATTGATAGTTGTGGCAGTAGATGCTAATGGACAGATATTTTCTATAGCTTTTGTTGTTTGTGCCAATGAAGCACAGAGACGTGGACGCTGTTTTTGAACCACTTGAAAGAGCACGTTGTTAAACAGCATACCGGTATTTGTCTAATATCTGATCGGCACGGTGGTATCTTAAGTTCTGTGGAGAACTTGCCTGCATGGCAAGAACCTTATGCATACCACTGTTACTGTGTGAGGCACTTTAAGGCCAATTTCCAGAAGGCATATCGTAACAAAGATCTACATGATTTGATGTGGATGGCAACAACAGACCACCAACAGCATAAATTTCGGAGGCACATGGAATCTATCAGGAAAGAAGACGAGGCAGCCTATTGTTGGTTAAAGCGACATCACCCTGAAAAGTGGAATTTGCATGCGGATGGTGGCAGACGATGGGGCATTCTGACTACAAACGTGTCAGAGTCTTTCAATGGGTTATTGAAGTCGGCAAGAGGATTGCCTATCACAGCCATGGTGCAGATGCGTTCAAGCAGATGACGGAGAGGTTTGTTGAACGGTCTGCAGCTGCAACGACATTGATGGAAATGGGTGTTGAATTTATGCCAGTGCCGATGAAGAGATTTGAGAAATACAGACGTCGATCACATTGGCATTCATTTTTGCAGTATGATAAAGAAAGAAATATTTTTGAAGCTCGCACCGCTATCCATCAAAATCGGAGGAATAATGTACATACTGTAAATGAATCATCAAGGTTATGCTCTTGTGGGAAATGGTCCATCTACCACATGCCTTGCTCACATGCCATCAAGTGTTTTCAACGTATTGGTTTTGGGGAAACTAACTATGTTGATCAACAATATAGTGTTGCCAAGTATGTAAACACATATAGTGGGCAGTTGCAGCCAGTGGGTGCTGAGCATTATTGGCCGCCGGAACCATTTAAAATGGTGTGCAACAAGTCCTATTTGCGTCGAATACAGGTGCAGAAGAGAATGCGTAGACGGAACCAAATAGATGTTGGTGATACTTTTTATGCGCGCAAATGTGGTATATGCTCGCAAACAGGACACGACCGTCGAAAATATCCTTCAGGTGGTTTGGGTGGCAATACTAATCAAGCTCGTGGTGGGTGTTCTTCTAGTAGGCCTAACTATCCATGAGTTTATGTTGTAATAATTATTTGTGTTTGTTTGTGTTTCAAGATTTATGAAATAAATTTATGTTTGTTAATTGTGATTTGAAATTTCCATTTTAGTTTTTTAAATGATAATTTAATAAAATTAAACACTACACTAATTATGTTTGTTGTCTTGTCGAACAGAAAAAGCTGACCATCTGACATAAAGTTGTCTTGTCTTGTACACTCTGTGGGATATTTAACACGCAAAATATAGCGCGATTAAATAGTACGTTATGTGTGCATTTAGCGCGGTTAAACACTACGTTATGTGTGTTGTCTTGTCGAACTGAAAAGGCTGACCATCTGACATAAAGTTGTCTTGTCTTGTACACTCTGTGGGATATTTAACACGCAAAATATAGCGCGATTAAATAGTACGTTATGTGTGCATTTAGCGCGGTTAAACACTACGTTATGTGTGTTGTCTTGTCGAACTGAAAAAGCTGACCATCTGACATAAAGTTGTCTTGTCTTGTACACTCTGTGGGATATTTAACACGCAAAATATAGCGCGATTAAATAGTACGTTATGTGTGCATTTAGCGCGGTTAAACACTACGTTATGTGTGTTGTCTTGTCGAACTGAAAAAGCTGACCATCTGACATAAAGTTGTCTTGTCTTGTACACTCTGTGGGATATTTAACACGCAAAATATAGCGCGATTAAATAGTACGTTATGTGTGCATTTAGCGCGGTTAAACACTACGTTATGTGTGTTGTCTTGTCGAACTGAAAAAGCTGACCATCTGACATAAAGTTGTCTTGTCTTGTACACTCTGTGGGATATTTAACACGCAAAATATAGCGCGATTAAATAGTACGTTATGTGTGCATTTAGCGCGGTTAAACACTACGTTATGTGTGTTGTCTTGTCGAACTGAAAAAGCTGACCATCTGACATAAAGTTGTCTTGTCTTGTACACTCTGTGGGATATTTAACACGCAAAATATAGCGCGATTAAATAGTACGTTATGTGTGCATTTAGCGCGGTTAAACACTACGTTATGTGTGTTGTCTTGTCGAACTGAAAAAGCTGACCATCTGACATAAAGTTGTCTTGTCTTGTACACTCTGTGGGATATTTAACACGCAAAATATAGCGCGATTAAATAGTACGTTATGTGTGCATTTAGCATGGTTAAACACTACGTTATGTGTGTTGTCTTNACTAATTATGTTTGTTGTCTTGTCGAACAGAAAAAGCTGACCATCTGACATAAAGTTGTCTTGTCTTGTACACTCTGTGGGATATTTAACATGCAAAATATAGCGCGATTAAATAGTATGTTATGTGTGCATTTAGCGCGGTTAAACACTACGTTATGTGTGTTGTCTTGTCGAACTGAAAAGGCTGACCATCTGGCATAAAGTTATCTTGTCTTGTACACTCTGTGGGATATTTAACATGCAAAATATAGCGCGATTAAATAGTATGTTATGTGTGCATTTAGCGCGGTTAAACACTACGTTATGTGTGTTGTCTTGTCGAACTGAAAAGGCTGACCATCTGACATAAAGTTGTCTTGTCTTGTACACTCTGTGGGATATTTAACACGCAAAATATAGCGCGATTAAATAGTACGTTATGTGTGCATTTAGCACGGTTATACACTACGTTATGTGTGTTGTCTTGTCGAACTGAAAAGGCTGACCATCTGACATAAAGTTGTCTTGTCTTGTACACTCTGTGGGATATTTAACACGCAAAATATAGCGCGATTAAATAGTACGTTATGTGTGCATTTAGCACGGTTATACACTACGTTATGTGTGTTGTCTTGTCGAACTGAAAAAGCTGACCATCTGACATAAAGTTATCTTGTCTTGTACACTCTGTGGGATATTTAACACGCAAAATATAGCGCGATGAAATAGTACGTTATGTGTGCATTTAGCGCGGTTAAACACTATGTTATGTGTGTTGTCTTGTCGAACTGAAAAGGCTGACCATCTGACATAAAGTTGTCTTGTCTTGTACACTCTGTGAGATATGTAACATAGCGCGATTAAATAGTACGTTATGTGTGCATTTAGCGCAGTTAAATACTATGTTATGTGTGTTGTCTTGTCGAACTGAAAAGGCTGACCATCTGACATAAAGTTGTCTTATCTTATACACTCTGTGGAATATTTAACACGCAAAATATAGCACGATTAAATAGTACGTTATGTGTGCATTTAGCGCGTTTAAACACTACGTTATGTGTGTTGTCTTGTCGAACTGAAAAGGCTGACCATTTGACATAAAGTTGTCTTGTCTTGTACACTCTGTGGGATATTTAACACGCAAAATATAGTGCGATTAAATAGTACGTTATGTGTGCATTTAGCATGGTTAAACACTACGTTATGTGTGTTGTATCGCCTATAAATAACGGGCTCATTCTACTTATTTTGTGTGCTAAAAATTATTAATAACAAATATTTCATTAAAAGTAAGGTTTTTTAACGTACAAATGTCTCAACCTCTTTGCACACCAAGGTGCAAGTGTGGAAAAAGATGCATGATGCAATCTTGTTGGGACGATGGTGAAGTTGGACGCCGCTACTAACACTGTGGGAACCAATTTTACAAGGTTCCCGACGAACCTATTTGCGATTTTGAGGAATGGGTTGATGAACCATGTTATCAGGAATGCTACAAAGAATCTTTGCAGCATCTTCATAATTGTGTTTAAGACGATTGGAACATGAAAGAGGAAGTACAATAGAGATTGCAGAGTTGAAGGCGAGACTGAAGGAGGTAGAAGAAGAAAAAATAAAATCCCAATGGAATTGTGAAGCCCAAAAGGAATGTAAGAAATAATATAAACGGGAACTTGCGGAGGTGAAGACGAAACTGAAAGAGGTAGAAGAAGAAAAAGAAAAATTGGAAGAATAATTTAAGTGGTTGGAGCGGAGAATAAGGGGCGGCCGGGGCTAAACATTGACATGTATATTGGCCTGCTATTTTTCTGTTTGTGCTTGTGTTTGTGTTGTAGTAATGTTTTCCTTGTTTGTTGTACTGAATTTTATTTGAATTGTACTGGAAGTTAAGTTTTAGTGTTGGTGTTGTTATATGAAACTATCTAACGAAAGGGGAACTAAAAAAGTAATGGGTATATTATATAAATATTGTTGTTAATGTACACAAAAATATAATTTACACCAAATACAAAAAAAAAAGAAGGAAAGCCGAATCAATGTGTCCGCATGCGGTATGTATCAATGCAGCCGCTGGCCTGAGGCGCATCCCATCCCGCCCGGGTACGCTATCGGGATCATCATCATCAAGTCGTCTCCTTATATACGGATGCGGCGCCTGATGATATGTATCAACGGTGCTGTCAGGATCGATATAAGATGCCGTCGGTCCAGTAGACGACTACATAAGAATAGAAAGCTCAGTATAGAAAAGTACATAACAAATTCAAATTCAATACTAATAAACTCATACCTGCGCATGTGATGAGGAACCATAACTCAGACGGTGCCCACTATGCAAATTTCTGCTCGGTCGATCCCCATAACTGGTAGACGGGCCTGGGAAGTATCTACCCTAATCCCCTCCTGGAATATCCATGCCCATGATAAATAATTGACCCGACGGGGTCACCTGCGATGTCCCTAGGGTGAGATGCATCGGCATGTCTGTCTCATGCATGCCACCTGCCATAGCAGCAACAACATCATCAACAGGAGCCTCAATGCCCCCTTGCTGAGGACCACCTCCTCTCCGCTCACGCCCACGTTGTCCGGCACCCTGGCCTCGTTGGGCACCACCATCTCGTCGGGCACCACCATCTCGTGGGACACCACGACCTCGCTCGTACTGCGCTGGGTCACATAATCAGGCTCGTGTGCCAAACGCTATGCAATCTGCAGCCACATCCATGAATTGATGACTATAATCCTGCATGGCCACATGATCGTGGACATGACTCTGCATCTGCAGTCCCATCTGATAGACGGTATGCAATCCAATCTCCTGCACAAAGTAAAAAATATAAACTACATATGTGGCACTAAGTTACAGGTATATAATTAATAATAACATAAAACATACCAGGGCCTCGTGCCTCCTGGTGTATTGGACGTATCAACCATGTGCCGGATGAATGGGGTTCCCGATAAAAAGTCGGGTAACAAGGTGGTACCATGCCATATAATCCTGAATAGGCACCTCCTGCATCTGCGTAGGTGGGGTCAAATCATCTCGCATGTCCCAAATACCCATCTGCTCATTAATCCATGCCATAAAAATGTGTCGTCCGCCCTGGACCGATCATCCCTCTGATGATGTAGAGCACGCCAGACAGGCTGCCTCAGTATAGACTGCGGCAGGACAAACTGACGAAGCACTCTCTCGGAGGCATGATGCTCGACAATATCGAGGCATATGAGCGCGACAGAAGTTATCCAAATATGTCGGCCGGACGAGCAATAAGCTGGAAGGGTACCGATCAAATCCTCGTTGTACGGCGTCCAGATGAACTATCAAATAAGAACACAAACCGTGAGTATGCGAAACACTAAGTTAATCTATACCAGTTAAGTTTAGGTAGATATTCACCTGTGCGCCATCCAGCAGATCCAACACATCCCTGCAGAGGGGGAGATTATGATGGGCATCATACTCTCGTGCAAGTGTACGGCGGAGAACCCACCTCCTGGCTAGAGGGAGAAACAGAGGTGCTACATTAACATGTAGTTGTGGTAGAGGTGGCTGAAACTGCAGAAATCGCTCCCAGGCCTAACATACAAAGTTGATGTAAGGATAAGATTAATTCTAACTAGGTAGAGTTGTAACTAATGAACATAGTATTTGAATATGTTGTCACCTGTAGAAGCGGTAGAAAGCCACAAACGTCTCTCTGTGTGCCCATGCAAGCCCGGCACATCTGCCTGTACAGGTATACGAGGACAGCTCCACCCTAGCTGTAAATGGCTATATCCTCGAACCGCTCAATGTGATGAAGAAACTGGAGGCTCACTAGGTTCCCCGAATTGTTCGGGAACAAGACCCCCCAAATAGAAGGAGCAACAACAGCCTCGTATATCGCACAATATCCACCTCCGCTGACTCGGCGGTGATAGTCTCGTGGATCTGCTCCAGGTACTCTCTAACAGGGGTCAACTGCATACGACTGGCCCCAGACGACACAGTGTCGTCCTGTGGCATGAAACCCGTGAGCCTGTGTAGCATACCCCAATAATCCGCCCACGAATAATATCTCATGGCCATAGTCAGTAAAACGGGCAACCCATGAGCGGCCAGGCCATATAAAACCTCAGCATCCTGCAGCGTGATGGTAGCCTCGCCGATGGGCAGGTGGAAAGTGTGCATCTCCGGTCGCCACCGCTCAATCAACACAGTGATCAAAGCCCAGTCGAGCTGTATCCGGCTGATCTCTATAATCTTATAAAATCCCAACTCCTCTAGGTACTGGATTACGCGGGGATGTAGAACTCTAACCCTCAAAAAGTCCCACAAGTCATCCACTCTCCTAGCGCGGAAAGTCTGCGCCAGTAAATGTCCGTCCCATATAAAATCGGATCTATGCTGGCCTGTAGGACTAATAGATCAAACGATCGAGGGCCAGGATGTATGGGCGCGTCCATGTCGTCAATTGTATATTAAAACAACATTAATTGTATGTTTAATCTGTAAATTAAATAATAATTTTTTGAGATACACAATTTTAGAGTTATACAATATTTATACCTACGGGTTCCAGGCTCGATATTTGAGTCCCAGTAGCACCAAACTATCATTAATAATTATGTGTGTCAAATTTAATATTTTTTTATAATTTTGTGTGTTTGTTTTATAATTTAAATTCAAAGTGTGTGTGTGTGT
>ML383778.1:120814-140066 GCA_005239525.1 Nicotiana knightiana
TTTTTATAATGTTGTGTGTTTGTTTTATAATTTAAATTCAAAATATATATATATATATACACACACACACACATATGGGTTTCCGTCTCGATATTTTGAGGCCCAGTGGTACCAGACTAACATTAGTAATTATGTGTGTCAAATTCAATATTTTTATAATGTTGTGTGTTTGTTTTATAATTTAAATTCAAATTTTTTAATTAATTAATTGTTTAATTGTATATATATATATATATATATACATATGTATTCCGGGCTCGATATTTGAGGCCCAGTGGTACCAAAGTAACATTAATAATTATTTGTATCAAATTCAATATTTTTATAATTTTGTGTGTTTGTTTTATAATTTAAATTCAAAATTTTTAATTATTTAATTGTTTAATTGTGTGTGTGTATATATATATATATATATACCTATGGGTTCCGGGCTCGACATTAATAATTATTTGTGTTAAATTCAATATTTTTATAATTTCGTGAGTTGGTACAACTAATAACTTAATTGTAAAAAGTTTGTCTTTTTAACTACCACTATAAGATACTTAAACTAAAGGAATTCTATGCTAAAATATTACACTTTACTACGCTACAAGGCTCTACATTTTACTATGCTAAAAGGGTCTATATTTTACTACGCTAAAAATGTCTAGATTTTATTACGCAAAAAAAAATAATCTAAAACACTAATATAATCTAAAACAGCATGAAAACACATATATATAAATCCGGAGATTAACAGACAAATTTATATTTTTTTATACAACACTAATATTAAGTCCGGATAAATTTAACATACTAGTTTCGCAAAAAAAAATACAGAATAAAATATAATACATACAAATCAACTAATATGCATTATTATAAAAGTTTTAACATAAAATAAACCGAAATACCTCGATTTAAAATTTTCGGAAAGCAAATCGATTGAAAATTTGACCCTGGAAGTGAGAATCCACAATAATACGAAGCTTTACTCGAAAGTGGGACCTACGTTCTTCACCTTTTATGTGATGAGGGGACCCACAATTTTTTTTTTATAAATGAAGTGGGGCAGCTGCCACCATGAGTCCGGAACCCAAGTACTGTTATTTTTGGCACAAAGAACGAAAATAGGTGAAAAAAAATAGAACATTTTTATGTATAACGCTCAAATATTGGGCGCTCTGACACTGCAGGTATAGCGCCCAAATATCCGGCGCGATACCCCTTTTTAAAAACCCACTCATCTTCTCCAGAAGGCTTTTTGTTTCTTCTTCTCCATTTTTTAATCTTCCTTCTTCTTCTTTGGTCCCTCCTCCATCCCCGCTTTCCGAAAGAAACGGAGGACTTCATTCAGTGACCCCGCGACCCTTTGAACAATCAGAATAAGGTAAAGCTTGAAGATAAGTTTTGTACTCAATTAATTTTTCAGTCCCTCTAGTCGGGTGGGCGCTGGCCGGTTTTTCGACCAGATCCCCCTAAAAACCGTACGTGCGGGTCTTCCCGCATGCGGCTCACGCCATTCGAGGTGGCCCAGCCTAGAGTTCGTTGTTTTCTTAATAGATGTTTGGATGGTTGTTATTTCTTTCATCGTATTGTATTGTTTTTTTAAATATAATATTTATTTTGATTATTATTTAAATTTTATTGTATTATATTATCAAACTTCGTCTTTACGTAACGGCGAAAAATGCTACTTTATGAAATGACCGATTTGATGTGGTTGCATCATTTCCTTATTTTTTCGCTCATCTTGCCCCTTTTTATTATTAAATAAATAATTCTATTTTTCATTTACCCTAATTTTTATATAATAATATTATCTCGTACCTTGCTTGGTAGTTATAATATCGCAAGTTTATTATTCATATTGTTGGTGCATTGCTTCATTAAACGGTGATAAAACAATACAATCTATCCAAACATTGTATACATAAAAACAATACGATACAATACTATACAATACATTATGAAACGTTACATAACAATCATCCAAACAAGCTGTTAGTGTATTTCAAATTATTAAAATTGTGTATGATTTTTGTTCTGGTTCTTTTTTATATTTTCTAAACTTAAGTTCTATTTCAAAAGAATTTAAAAACACCATGTACGAATTCATCGTTGAAATTTTGTTTTTTGATCTAACCATATGAGTCAGCATTGTTTACTCATTATTCCCATTGTTATTTTTTTGTTGGTAAATAAGATAATATTATTTACAACTAAACATTAGTAAATATTTTGACCGTCTGAATACATATAGTTATCAATTGATCATTTGTCCAAAAAATAATGCATAAATTGGCAATGAATTGCTATACAAAATTAAACTCCCATGCGATAATCACCCAACAGCTGAACTTGATTGAGATAAGCATGGTATATCCAAAGGGAAACAAGATAACAAAGAACAAAATAACATCCAATAACAATATAAGTAGGATTTGCGAAGAGAAAAGCGCACCTACCTTATCCCTACTAGGTAAAAAGACTATTTTTGATAAATAATAAAATAAAATTCTAATATTTTCCTCAACACGAAAAAAGAAAAGAAGTAAAAACAAGCGCATATCATCCAAAACAGATAAGCATGGCGCGTTTGGTTTGGGTTGTAGCCCTGTAGGTTAGTCTCTTTTGTAGGGGTCAGTTCAGTTCTTAAGACAATAATGCACTGGCCCGACATTCTACTCGTCTTGTTCCATTAATTCTAAAGGATTGACTTGAAATAAACAAGCAAAACCAACTAGCAGGGTCCAAGTGTTTCATGGCAAATATTATTATCACCGCCCGGCCCCTTAAGTTATTGAACTAGTTTTGTCATTAGATTCGTCTCGTGTAAAGCGTAGTGAATAATAAAAAGTCCTTTTTATCAGGATTTATTAAAGTTTAAATCCAAAATTTTTAATAAAAGATGAATCAATCTTACCACCCAGTCCGAATGAAAGTCTAATATGTGATATGCACGTGAGAAAGATTACACGAGTCATTTTGCCATACTAATGCAATTGGACAAAGGAGACTGTAAGGCTTTGTTGTTTAAGGTTGAAGTAAATATACAAAACTTTGACAGATTATCGGTTTTTGTGTAGGGTTGGATAATAGATGGACTAGAAGTACGCATTGAAGATAACGGATCGGAGATCTTTGTTCTGTAAAATAATAAAGACACCAATAATCTTTTATTCTTAATTTTTGACAACAAATAAGCACATAATATTATTGTGTATAGAAAACAAGACATGCCAAAACTATGTTAATAAAACATATATATTTATGTTAATAAAGAACACATTTCTTTCAGCGTAGTTATATGTGACGATATGAGATCATCACTCTTGAAAAAGAAGATTTAGGAATATTTTGTTAATAGCGGATGTTGTAATTAGAAAAGAGTTGGGTTCTTTAAACCCATAAGTTTAGTTATTTTTCTATTTAGCCCTTAAGAGAGAAGGCTTAGGAAAGGTTTTAGAAGAGGGACACGTGTTGTCTCCTCAATTGGGTTGTTATTTTTAGGAAGAACTGTCATTGTCCAGCTTAAAAGGACATTCTCTGCTCATTGTAAGGTGCCAATTGAATGAAAATCAGGATCTCTTCCTTAAATTCTTTCTTTTTCCTTTTAGCAATCGTTACAATTGGTATTCAGAGCCTTGTTCTTGGTACAATTAACTATGGTGGATAAAAACAAAAATACGGCGGGCGGCAGTCGGACGCCGGTCGTACTTCCTCCTCCGGCAACAGCTGAGGAACCTGAGCTTCGTATGGCTCAGATGGAGGAGCGGTAGGGGTTCTTTGAAACAACAACAATGGAGCTTTCCGATTCGAGCAAAAGGGTCGAGCATTTGCTTATACAGATGGACGCGGATCAAAGAGCAGCTGTTTCTCCGGCGTTGGGGTCCACAATGGTTGTTTCTCAGGCAGCTCTGTCCGTGACTCTGGTTATTCATCAGTAGGAGGTAATTGGAGGAATACGACTCCCTTCGTCCCCCCATCTGTTTCAGCTGGACCTCATGGTACACTCTTTCCTTCGACCTCCTTTGCGTCAACCCGAGCTTTTCAACTTCCACCATTTTCAGATACCATCACAGCCACTACACAACCATTAAATCCGGTAGCTCATTCCTACAGACAATTAGTGCAAACTCTTCCCTTAACCTCCTCTCACTTGAGCTTACCACCACCACTATCTTTCTTCAACACCACATCTCATATTCTGTATTGTCTTCCCTCTTTTCCACCTGTGTCAGTTTCCTATAACACCACTATAGCTTACTCATACACCTCCACTATGCCTTACTCGTATACCCCGTCCCTTTCTGACCAACCGATGATGTCAGCGGATTTGGGACTTCGTCTTTCTCAGTACCCTTGGGTTCTTTCCAACCCCAACCATTTGAGAGGACCATGCAAACATTCAATGGGCTGGACACTTCCAGATCTTGCTATAAAGGGCCCAAAGCTAAAATGCCATTTTCCGAGTTTGATGAAAAAAATCCAAGGGCATGGATTAGAAGGTGCAACATATTTTCTCGGTCCAGTTTATAATTTACCTCTATTTTGAATCCCACTTCCTTGTTAGCTGGAAACCCCCTCCTATATGAAGCAGAGAATGATTAATTGATTCTAGAGTCTAGAGAAGAACAAACAAAAAGAGAAGAGATAAAGAAAAAGGACATTGATATGTGGTTCGATAGTTATGTGTTGGATAAAAGAGGAAGGATGACTTGGCCTATGTTTTGCCTAGACGTCTGCGTATGCTATGGTAATATTAGGCCAACTCAAATTATTAGGGAATTTAAACATGTGCAAAAAGTGGCCGATGTTGAAAGTTATCAAAAGAAGTTTGAAGAATTAAGGTGCTTAATGGGGGTAACAAATCCTAATTTAGATGAGGAGTATTTTGTTAAGTGTTTCATAAGTCGCCTTATGTTGGATATTCAAGATAATGTATCATTGGCTAATCCCCATTTCTTAGTGGCTGCATATGACCTTCCAAAAATTCATGAAAGAAAAGTGGAAGCTATGTACAAACTGTTTACAGTAAAAAGTGATCTCAAGAGTAATCTGGTGAGCCAAAGGTTCAATTCCGCTCGTCAAACACCCAATTTCATGACCCAAAGAAATACCCCTCCCACACAGCCACCAAAATCCCAAACACCTTTTTTTAACCGAGCCACTACTTCCAAAAATCTTTCCTATGAGACAATGAGAGCTCAAGACCTTTGTTTCACTTGCCACGATAAATACCACCCAGGCCACCAATGCAAGGCTAAGGCGTTTAATACCATGGCAGGGGAGGATAATATGGAAGTAGTGACTATTGAAGAGGCAGGAGGAATATGGGAAGAACCAGAGTCCCATGACCAAGAAGAGGGTGAAGTTTAAATCAATGCAGTATTGGACTTGGGATCCAATGCTAAAATAATAAAAAAATAAGGTTTAGTAAAGACCTGTATGATGATTATTTTAATTGATAGTGGGTCCACCCACAATTTTGTGGATCCACAATTGGTTAAAAACTTGAAGGCCCAGGTCGAATGGCTTCAAAAGCCCATGAAGGTGAAGGTTGCTAGCGGTCACATTCTGGACTATCACGAATTTAGCCCAAATTTTAAGTGGAAAATGGGCGAAGAAGAGTTTGTCTTTCAAGTGGGGCTGTTGAAAGTAGGAGGCTGTGATATAGTGCTAGGAATGGACTGGCTCAACACAATTGCCCCATTTTTAATACATACTCTTCCCTTGAGTATCACTTTCATTAAGGGGAACAAAAGACTAACATTATTAGGTGATCAAGAGTCACAATCCCTGTCCATAGCTGATGCTAAAACCATAGATAGGTTGCTGCTTACGGGCCAATGCAGTTGCGTGGGCCAACTATTTGATTAGGCCAGGAAGATCCAACCCATAACATAGAGACCATTCTTGAAGAAGTCCAGTACTTATTGACCAAAAATGAAGATATTTTTGACGAGCCATGAGGGTTACCACCACATCGGAGTTGTGGCCATCAGATAGAGCTAATACATGGGGCCAAGCCCTTAAATCTCAGGCCCTATAGGTACTCGTCCGAACAGAAAAACTCCATTGAAAGGATAGTGGCTGAAATGCTTGATGCCCAGACGATAGCCCCCAATATATACCCCTTTGCCTCTCCAGTTATTTTGGTAAAGAAAAAGGATTCAAGTTGGCGAATGTGTGTGGATTATAGAAAACTAAATGAAGCAACAATGAAGAATAAGTACCCAATCCCGGTGGTAGAAGATTTACTAGATGAGCTCAATGGTGCCAAATTATTCTGCAAATTGGACATTCGTTTAGGATATCACCAAATTAGAATGAAGGAGGGTGAGGAGTACAAGACGGATTTTAAAACCCATCATGGGTTATGGGA
This sequence comes from Nicotiana knightiana, assembly GCA_005239525.1. Taxonomy (NCBI): domain Eukaryota; kingdom Viridiplantae; phylum Streptophyta; class Magnoliopsida; order Solanales; family Solanaceae; genus Nicotiana; species Nicotiana knightiana. The sequence continues at coordinate 127,185 of ML383778.1, forward strand.
GTTTATAGTTATGTCTTTTGGGCTAACTAACGCGCCAACCACCTTTCAAGCCTTAATACAAAAATTTTTTAGGCCTTACCTTAGACAATTTGTCTTGGTGTTTTTGATGATATTCTAATTTATATTGCAACACTCCAGGATCATCTCAAACATTTGGAACTAATGTTTAAGGTGCTGCGAGATAATTAGTTGGTGGCTAACAGGTCAAAGTGTTCGTTTGCACAAGCTCAAGTAGAGTATTTGGGCCATATCATTTCAGGGGAAGGGATACGCACAAACAAAGCAAAGGTGGGAGCTATGATTAGTTGGCCACAACCCAAGACAATTGAAGAACTCAGAGGGTTCCTTGGACTTACGGGCTACTACAGGCGATTCATACGCTGCTACTATCAGTAAGACACTTACAAGTCTTCTTAAAAGGGGAATTTTCAATGGAATGAAGCTGCCACTACTGCGTTTGGTGAACTGAAACGAGCAATGAGTCAAGCTCCTGTGCCTTCTTTACCAAATTTTACTACTCATTTTGTAGTAGAAGTGGATGCAAGTGGCAAAGGAGTGGGGGCAGTCCTGACCCAAGGAGGCAAACCCATAGCCTATCTTAGTCAGGCCCTAAGTCCTAAACACCCCGGGCTTTCAACTTATGAAAAAGAGCTCATTGCACTGTTAATTGCAGTTGAGAAATGGCGTAATTACCTCCAGCCGAGGCCCTTTTTAATCAAAATGGATCATTTTTCTCTCAAGTTCTTGAGAGATCAAAGGATCACTACATCCTTACAACAAAAAGGAATCTCTAAGTTATTGGGTTTGCACTATGACATCCAATATAGGAAGGGAGCTGAAAATCTAGCAGCAGATGCCTTGTCAAGAAGGTTTGAAACAAAGGAGGAAGATGAATGTCTTAGATTGTCCATAACCCAGCCAAAGTGAGTGCCTAAAGTGATATATAGCTATGACACTGACCAAAGAGTTCAAGAATTTCTCATCAAGCTCTCGTTGGACCCAAATGCAGTACCTAACATCTCATTACAACAGGAATCCTTAGATATCGTGGTAGAGTTTAGGTCAGAGAAAAGGGAAACCTAAGATCAAGGCTAATCAATGATATACATGCTACCCCATTGGGAGGACACTTAGGTGTATTGGCTACATTGCAAAGGTTGAAGGCTTTATTTTACTGGCCTAACTTGCCTAGTGAAGTGAAAACACAGGTCCAAGGTTGCGAAGTTTGTCAACGCAACAAAGAGGAAAATGTTGCATATCTGGGTCTCTTGCAACCAATGCCTATTCCGTTAAGGGCCTGGGAGCATGTGGTTGTGGATTTTATTGATGGTTTGCCCAAGTCATCGGGTAAAGACTCCATTTTGGTGGTAATTGACTGATATACCAAATATGCCCATTTCTTCACACTTACACCACCCATATTCATCCAGTAAAATTGCACAAGTCTTTCTAGACAACATTTGCAAGTTACATGGATTGCCTAGTTCAATTATGTCGGACAGGGATCCCATTTTCATAAGTACACTGTGGAAAGAACTTTTCAAAGGATTGGGGGTGAAATTGCGAATGAGCTCGGCATACCACCCACAAACGGATGGGCAATCCGAAAAATTGAATCGTTGTTTGGAAACATACATAAGATGCATGACGGGTCATCGTCCCTCAGAATGGAGCATGTGGGTGGCTTTAGCAGAATTCTGGTACAACTCCAACTTTCAATCAGCAATTGGAATGACTCCTTTTAAATCCCTATATGGATATGAGCCTCCACAACCCACCTTTGAGCTAATTGCACAATCTCCATTGAGCCAGACAAACCAAATCATTAGGATAATACAGGTTATGTCTCGAATCCTCAAAGACAACCTCGAGAAAGCTCAGGTCAGAATGAAGCAAATGCAGAGAGATACAGGATTGACCGGAAATTTGAAATTGGGGATTGGGTGTTTCTCAAATTGCAGCCTTACCAGCAAGTGTCAATAGCATTAAGAAGAAATTTGAAGTTATTAGCAAAGTTCTTTGGTCCCTATGAGGTTATTCAGAAGATTGGACAAGTGGCGTACAACCTCAAGCTGCCTCTGAGTTCCCGCATCCACCCAGTTTTTCATGTATCCCAACTGAAGAAAATAATTGGTAACCAGAATTTTGTATCACAAAATCCACCCTTGTGCAACCAAGAGGGTCAAATGCTTGCAGAGCCCATAGCCATCCTTGATAGAAAAATAGTGAAAAAGGGGAATAGAGCTTCAACTCAAGTGTTGGTCCAGTGGGCAAATTTATCACCAGAAGAGGCAACATGGGAAGAATGCTGCCAATTTCCGAATTTTGACGAACCTTGAATCACTCAAGGTTCTTTCCGAAGGAGAGTGGAATGTGACTATCTGAGATCATCACTCTTGAAGAAGAAGACTTAGGAGTATTTTGTTAATAGCGAATTTTGTAATAAGAAAAGAGTTGGGTTCTTTAAACTCATAAGTTTAGTTATTTTTCATTTTAGCCCTTAGGAGGGAAGGCTTAGGAAATGTTCTAGAAGAGGGACACATGTTGTCTCCTTAATTGGGTTGTTATTTTTAGGAACAACTGTTATTGTCCAGCTTAAAAGGACATTATCTACTCATTGTAAAGTGTCAATTGAATGAAAATCAGAATCTTTTCCTTAAATTCTTTCTTTTTTCTTTTAGCAATCGTTACATTATACTCAAGCATAGTATAATAAATTAGCTAGGAAACGAAACTCTCTTTGACTTTGTCAAAAAAGAAACTCTGTTTGATTAAGAGAGGACGGAATAACTTATCATGCAGGGTGAATTACACGTGTCAGCGAGGAAAGTTACTAATATTCATAAGAAGACGATGTTATAGAGTGTCCTAAATGTAGTGGACGTTTGGACATAAGAATTGTAAAATTATAAAATTATAAAATAAGGAGAAATATTTTTCAAGTGAAAATAATATTTGAAATTTTAGAGTTGTGTTTGGAAATGAATATAATTTTGGGTTGCTTTTGAAATTTTGTGATTGATTTGAGTGAAAATTTTGAAAAACAGCTTTTTGGAGTTTTTCAAATTTTCGAAGATTTTCAAATTGCATTTTCAAGTGAAAATTAGAATTTTATGAACAAACGCTGATTTCGAAAAAAGTGACTTTTTTTTTTTTGAAAGAAAAAATTTCCTATGTCCAAACGGGCTTGTAGTGTTATTAGTGTTTTAAAAGCTTTTCTTAGGAGTCGTCTCAAGGCTCGAATCAGAGTGGAGCATTATCAAAACGCCCTAAGGCTCACGTGTAAGGTCTATTACTGTGAGGCTTATGCCCCAAGCGTCTGATTGTGCGCCTGTAACACGCCTAACACTCGTCGCTCAGGGCTCGCCTAACAGTTTCTAGCACAAATCATGCATCAAATTTCCTAATTAGCACCATTTACACTCAAAACACTTCAACAAATAAATGATTAGATTTTTATTCATCTATAAAAATATGAAGATTAATAGTAACTCAATATGCAAAATTTGCATCTTCACTTACTATATATAGGTATTTATATTTTTGTTCTATGTCTCTCAAAATTATCATTTTTTTGTTATTTTGATATTTGAAAGCAATTTTATTTTATTCATGTGGAATAATATTTAAATTACAGTATTAATGGAGTTTATTGATTATTAACTCTTAGAAAGACAAACTCAGTAGTTTGATAATATTTTTTTAAATATTATAATTATTTGGTCGTTTGAAAGATTAGACGTTATAGTTGATTTTTTTCTTTTAGTAACTTTAACACTATTGCATATTTTTATTTATAAAAATGCGAAACATTTACTTTTATGAGTTTTTGTTAATATTTTAATTTTGTATGCAGTTTTTATATATGTTTTATGATTATTATACTATTTTATTAATTAAAAAATTAAAAATCCATGGGGCCTTATGCCTTGCCCCACGCCTCATGCACCCGCCTTTAAAATATTGAGTATTACCATTTTTTTCAATTGATATACGATATAATGTGCTCCTATATACTACAATATATATTCCTAGTTATCAAATTTTAACGGGTTAAAAAATAACTTTTCTAAAAGAGTTGATTGAAATTAAATAAATGATCCTTCTTAAGTTGATATGTATGAAACTTTTATGTTTTCTTCACCTTATCCCCCGACTAAAAATAATGTTCTGTGAACTATACGATATTAAATTCTCACTGTGATTATCCTCCAACAGTTGAACTTGATTGAGATAAAGCATAGTGCATATTGGTTTTAGGTTAGTTTCCTTTCACACGTCAATTCAGCTTTTTAGGCAGTTAACATTTCACCATCATTAATGTGTTAACGAATATTAGTGCACTGGTCCAACATTCTTTCGTTTCCTTCTGGTTGTTTTCTTTCGTTGCTTCTAAAACCTATTTGCTTGAAATAGACAAGCAAAACCAACTAGTTGGTTCCAAGTGTTTCATGGCAAATATAATATTATCAACAGCCCTTAAGTTTTTCAAAAAGTTCTAACAAAGTCTTGTATCGTTGTTTGTTGTCCCAATCAAGTAATTATAATCCTACTTTGGTTCTTAGAAATCCTTCTATTATTCAAAGTAGAGAGCAATAGGAGGATATTATGATCACATTGTATATTCAATCAGAGATGCTGAGACATGATTGTAAGTTTATATGTTTCGGTTCTAGTTATTTTAAAGTATTTGAGTTATATCCGGTGGCGGAGTCGGTCATTGGAAACGGGAATCAATTGACACCCATTCATCGGAAGATTACATTATGTAAATACGTTAAATTCTTATTTTATGTGTCTATACTATATCCCTTTGATTTTTTGTTGTCTTACTTATTTATATTTTTACTCCCCTTAGTTAAAATCCTGGCTCCCCCACTGATTATATATTGGTAATAATATGTACAACTCAGTAAATTTCTTAAAATAAATATAATATTTGAATCATAGTTACTGAGTCGACATTACCCGTAAAAAAACCCAGTACCTCTCCCGCACGTACGTGAGAATGGTTTCATGAGCATCATCATTTCCATTCTAATGCAATATTTGGACAAAGGAAAATCTAGACGACTGTGGATGCCAAAATTCACTAGTCAGATGATATAGATACTGGTAGCATGGGCATACATTACGTAAAAATTAAATTAAAGAAAATGAAGGACAAATGATAAGAGAAAATAGTAAATGCATCATGGAGTCAGGGACGGAGCTAGAATATAAATAACAGGTTTTGTCGAACTCAGTAACTTTAATATAGATTTTGTACTTGTAAAAAAAATTTACTAAGTAATATGTACAGAAATTAAATTTAGAACACAATTATTTTCACTTAATATCGCTATCCTAAAAATTTGAACCCATAAAATTTGAATCCTGCCGGCCCTGCCCAAACTTGGAGAATTACAATGGTGCATCGAAACAGTAAGTCCAAGAGAAAGAACTAAATTAGTTTGAACAATATGAGTAATGAGAAATAAAATGATTAAGGAGAACGTCAAGCGATTTAAGTTGTTAACTAGAAGAGTTGTTGCTCAACTTAATTGTTTTTATTTTTAAATTTAACCTAATTGGTTTGTAGATGAAAATGACTGCTAAATCTATTCATAAGATGGACCATTACTAGAAAACTACCAAAAAGCGTCCAGAAAAATTGACTGAAAGCAGTCGGAATCCAATAAAAATTGATCAATTTCCGACCGATGTGAATTCCTAGAAAAATAATGGTCGCTAATATTTGGCGAATTGCAGACGATCGATATTCCCGACCAAAGTCGGTCAGTAAATTCAACTCACCTTTGACCAGATAATCTGTCACGACTCGAAATCCCAACCTCGGGACCATGATGACGGCTAACATCCACTTGCTAGGCAAGTCGACATGAGATAGTTAAATTTTAACAGTTTAAACAAAATGATGATAAATAACGAGAGATATGAATTCAATCTAATACAACACCAGCATTAGTCATGCAATAATATCCACTCCCAAAGATCCTGAGTCACGAGTTCACGAGAAACTAAAAGTTCTATAAACAGAGTCTGAAATAAATACAACTGTTTCGAAAGAAATGAACAGTAAACGAGGGAAGAGGAAGGGGACTCTAAAGTTTGCGGATGCCAGAAGATCTACCTCAAGTATCTGTAAGCAATAATCCGAGCTGATGCACCTCAAGCACCGCTGGGACCGATACCAAATCTGCACAAGAAGTACAAAAGTGTAATATGAGTACAACCGACCCAATGTACTCCGTAAGTGTCGAGCCTAACCTCGACGAAGTAGTGACGAGGCTATGTCAGGACACCCATGTAATTAAACATATATATATATATATATATATATATATATATATATATATATATATATATATATATATACATACAAAACAAAAACAGAAACAGAGATTAACAATGTACAATCGGGAGGGGACATGCGAAAAGGGAAAACGATATGATAACTATGACAAGTATGACATCACGTGATAGCCAAATAAATCGTCAACCAATGAAGCTAGATAAACAAATGGTACAAGGATGGCACGGCATCACCCGTCGTACTTTTACTCTCATCCTTACAATGAAATGATGACATAAGTAAAATGAAATAGTACGGAATCACCCTTCGTGCTTTTACTCTCGATCTCCCCATGTAACAATGAATAATTGAGAAGAATGGCATGGCATCACCCTTCATGCTTTTACTGTCTTCCTCACTATGTATTAATAACTAAATGAGATAAATACAATGACACGGCATCACCATTCATGCTTTAACACTCTTCCTTACTATGTAGTAAAGATAATATAAATTCGGGAGATAAATAACGCGGAGAATGTGCTTTACGTCAAATATGATGCCAAGATACCAGACTTCAACTTCCAAAATACTCAACAATTACTAACTAACCAATAATTATGGAAGAAATGATTAAATACGTAATAATCTAGCATAATCATGGATATCATAATTTAAAATGCAACTAATCACATGGAAACAAGTTCCACCCGCATGCTTTATCTCAACAACAATGTAAAATTCTCATCACCTCACATATATGTTGTAGCCACACGTTAATCACGTAGCAAATAGGCAAACAAGTTCTAATCTCTCAATTCAAGGTTAACCACGACACTTACCTCGCTCCACAATCAAAACAATGCTCAACTGGGGTCTTCCCTATAGAATCCGCCTCCAAGCCAATCGAATATAACCAAAATTGACTCAGTAACATCAAACAATGATAGGGAAATCAATTACAATGCATACAGTTAAAATCTTTACTCTTTTTCCAAAAAGTCAACCCCGGGCTCGCTTTGTTAAAACTCGAGGTTCAGACTAAAAACCAATTACCCATTCATCCCCGAGCCCGGTTATGTAATTAGTTTCGAAATCCGACCTCAATTCGAGGTCTAAATCCCAAATTTTACCCATATCCGTAATTTACCATGAAAATCCTAAATTTGATGTTGAAACCTTATGAAATGTATTGGGTAATTGAATAAAAATAGATTAAATTCACTTACCAATGAAATTAGGAAGAAAATCTCTTGCAACTATCGCCTCTACGGTGTTTAGGGTTGAGAGTTTTGAAAAATGAGCTAAATCCCGTATTCTCAGCTTTTTGTCCAGGTGCAGATGTTGCAAATGCAAGGGAACCCCGCAAATGCGAAGAATCCATAGAAAATGTGAGGAATCCCACACCTTTGTTGTCATCACAAATGCGACGATTTGTTCGCATTTACGAACATGGACCCTCCGCAAAAGCGAATTAGTGATCACAATTGCGACCAATACCCAGACTAGGCCATCATCGCAAATGTGATAGGGAGTTCCCAAATGAGAACTCTTTGGGGAACAATGCTCTTCACAAATGCGAGCATGAAGCGCGCAAATGCGGCTGTCGCAAATGCGACTAATTTCTCGCTAATGCGAGATCTGAGCACCAGCAAAAATCTGATTTCGTATGAACTCTCTGAAATGAGTCCGAAACTCATCAGAGCCCTCAAGGCTCTAAACCAAACATGCACACAAGTTCAAAAATATCATATAAACTCCCTCGCGTGATCAAAACACCAAAATAACACCTAGAACTATGAATCGGGCACGAAAACGAATGAAATTTTTAATTGAACTTAAGAACATGAAATTTTACAACTGGACGTCCGAATCACGTCAAATCAACTCCGTTTTGCACCAAATTTTGCAGATAAGTCACAAATACTGAAACGAACCTATACCAAGTTCTGGAACCGTAAACAAAGTCAACCTACAGTCAAACTTAGGAATCCTTTAAACCTTTAAATTACTAGTTTTAGCAAATTACTTTAAATCAAGTTAGGGACGATCGAATTAGATTCCGGGCATACGCTTAAGTCCCAAATCATGATATGGACCTACCAGAACCGTTAAAATACTGATTCGGGTCCTTTTACACAAAACGTTGACCATAGTCAACTCAAATGAGTTTTAAGGTACGGTTTCACATTTTCATAATTTTTCTTATAAAAACTTTCTGGAAAAAGGACATGGACTGTGCACGAAAATTGAGAAAGGAGTTATTTGAGGTCTCGTAACACAGGAATGAAGCTTAAAACTATAATTGACCTATCGGGTCATTACATTCTCCACCTCTAAAATAAACGTTTGTCCTCGAACAGACATAGAAAGGTACCTGGACTGGTGAAAGGGTATGGATATCTACTCCACATGTCCAACTCGGACTCCCACGTGGGTGGATGCCTCGATTGGCTGACCTTTCCACTGCACTCAAACTAAAGGATAACTCTTAGACCTCAACTACTGGACCTTCCGGTCTAGAATAGCCACCAGATCCTCCTCATAAGTCAAATCCTTGTCCAATTGGACTGAATTGAAATATAACACATGGGACCGATCATCATGATACTTCATACTTCCGGAGCATGGACACATGGAACATCGGATGGGCTGCTGATAAACTAGGCGGCAATGCCAGCCTGTAGGCCACCTCACCCAATCTCTCAAAAATCTCAAAGGGTCCGATATATCTAGGGATCAGCTTGCCCTTCTTTTTGAACCTCATTACACCCTTCATGGATGAAACCTGGAGCAACTCCCTTTCTCCAACCATGAATGCAACACCGAAATTCTACGGTCGGCATAACTCTTTTGCCTAAACTGAGCGGTACAAAGTCGATCTTGAATAGTCTTGACCTTATCCAAGGCATCCTGAACCAAATTTGTACCCAACAAACGAGCCTCCCCCGGCTCAAACCATCTAACTGGTGAATGATACCGCCTCCCGTATAATGCCTCATAAGGATCCATCTGAATGCTCAACTGGTAGCTGTTGTTAGAGGCAAACTTCGCAAGCGGTAAGAACTGATCCCGAGAACCCATGAATTCCATAACGCAAGTGCAAATTATATCCTCCAATATCTGAGTAGAGAGCTCGTACTATCCATCTGTCTGGGGGTGAAATGTTGTACTGAACTCAACCCGCATCCCTAAATCACACTGTAGGGACCTACGGAAATGCAAGGTGAACTATGTACCTCGATAAGAAATGATAGGCACGGGAACACCATGAAGACGAACGATCTCGCGGATGTAGATCTCAGCTAACCGCTTTGAAGAATAGGTGAATGCCACTGGAATGATATGTTCCGACTTGGTCAACCTGTCCACAATGACCCATATCGTGTCAAACTTCTTTTGAGTCCGTGGGAGTCGAACGAAAATATCCATAGTCATACGCTCCAACTTCTACTCAAGAATCTCTAGCATGTGAAGTAAACCATCAGTCCTCTTATGCCCGTACTTTACTTGCTGACAGTTTAGACACCGAGCTACATATGTAGATATATCCTTCTTCGTCCTCCTCCACCAATAATGCTACCGCAAGTCCTGATACATCTTGGTGGCACCCGGATGAATAGAATACAGGGAACTATGGGCCAGAATCAAATCATGAAGCCCATCCACATTGGGCATATAAATACGACCCTACATCCGTAAAACCCCATCATCTCCCACAGTAACCTACTTGGCACCACCGTTCCTCATCGCGTCCTTGAGGACAAGCAAATGAGGATCATCATACTGACACTCTCTTAAGCGCTCATACAAGGAAGACCGAGTGAATGCGTAAGCTAGAACGCAACTGGTATAAAAAACATCTAACCTCACGAACGGATTGGCCAAAGCCTGAACATCTGATGCAAGCGGCCTCTCACCAACTAGAATATAAGCAAGGCTACCCATACTCACTACCTTTCTACTCAAGGCATCGGCCACCATATTGGCCTTCCCGGGATGATAACAAATGGTGATATCATAGTCTTTCAATAACTCCAACCACCTCCTCTACCTTAAGTTGAGATCCTTTTTCTTGAACAAATACTGTAGACTCTGATGATTCGTGCATACCTCGCACGACATGCCTTAAAGATAGTGCCTCCAAATCTTCAGTGCATGAACAATGAATTCCAACTCTAATTCATGCATAGGGTAATTCTTCTCATGAACCTTCAGCTGTCGCCATGCGTGTACAATCGCCCTACTATCCTGTATCAATACTACACTGAGCCCAATACGAGATGTATCACAATACACCATGTAAGATCCTGAACCTGTGGGCAACACCAATACTGGAATCGTAGTCAAACCAGTCTTGAGCTTCCTAAAGCTCAACTATCACTCATCCGAACATCTGAATGGGGCACCCTTCTGGGTCAATCTAGCCAATGGGGATACTATAGATAAAACCCTTCCATGAACCGACAATAATAACTCCCCAAACCTAGGAAACTCTGGATCTCTGTAGCTGAAGTAGGTTTAGGCCAGCTATGAACTGCCTCAATCTTCTTAGGATCCACCTTTATACCCTCTGCCGGTACAACATGCTCCAAAAAGGCGACCGAGTCTAACCAAAACTCACACTTTAAAAACTTGACATATAACTGGCTATTTCTCAGAGTTTGAAGTACAATTTGAATATGTCGCTCATTGCTACTCTTGATTGCGAGAGTAGATCAAGATATCATCAATGAATACCATCACAAAAGAATCAAATAGGGCTTGAACACCTGGTTCATCAAATCCATAATTGTTGTTGTGGCATTTGTCAACCCAAATGACATCACTAGGAACTCATAATTGTCACACCCCTTTTCTACCCCCCCCCGAAAAAAGATATATGTGATATTGTGGATTGCGGGTTAAAGGGTTTTTCCAATTAAAGTGACGAATTTGAGTAGGGATTATTTTATTTACAGAGTCGCCACTTGAAATTAATTTTCCGGTGTTCCAAGTCACCATTTATTTGAATCCCTAGTCAAAGGAAGATTTAACTCTTTTATTATTGGTCTGCAAAAAGCAAAGTCCGGGTAAGGAATTCTGTTGACCGGGGAGAAGGTATAAGGCATTCCCCGAGTCCCGTGGTTCTAGCACGGTCGCTTTATGACTTAAACTTGACTTGAATTAATTTTGGAAAAATTGATATTTATAGTTTTTTGTGTTTTACTTGTCCGCTTTTACTTTTTTTTTTGATTATTAGATCAACCAAGGAAAATAATTCATAATCACGCTATGTGAGCGAATGTATGATCGAATAACAAAATTAATTAACTTATCATAATTGCGCTTCGCAAGCGAATCCGAAATCACGACAATCAATTATTTGTAGTACTTTTGAGAAATCACTACATTTTAAGAAAATTATTTTTTTTTTGAAAATTATTAAAAGTCGATTATCGCGTTACGCAAGCGAATCCGCGATTAAAAGAATTAATTAAATTAGAAGTTAATTAAAGCTAGTAAAAATGAGATGAGATTATTGAATTAAAATATTAAAAGTTAATATCACGCTACGCAAGCGAGTCCGTGAATAAAAAGTTAAAGCGCGCCTACTAGTTGCGTAATGTCTAAATTATTTTGAAAATAATAATGATTGAGTTATTTATTAAAAACAATAAAAAAAACTGATTTTTATTAAAATTATGTGACTAAGCTAAAATGTAAGAACTAATTGAAATTATTTTAAGAGAATGTATTAATATATTCCATTTACTTTGCCGACACTAAGCTTGCCAAAAATTATTCTAAATTTGGTCCAAAGTGTAGTGGACCTTACATGACAAAAGAAAGCTCTACTTACATCTAGTCGTTATTAATCCATGACTCTTGAGTAAAGAAGAAGAAATAAAAAAAAAAAAAAAAATTAATTCAAGTAACTAACTTGATTTTATGTTACCTTAATGACAAAAAAAAAACACTTATTAAAAGTTGCCAATGATATTGGGAACAAATGCACATGGAAACGTGATTAACCGAAAAATTTAATCCATATTACCAAGACTATCATGAAAAAGTCAAGTAAGAGTAACATTAGGCACGATGCCATCAAAGAGAATGATCTTTGAATTAATGAAAAAATTTTCTAGCAAATGTGGACTTAATAAGTAATAAAATATCATTTTTTAAGCTGCACTAAAATCGGAAACAGATTTAACTAAAACAATAAAACGTACACATGGATTCTAAATCTCATACATCACATGTAAAAATAAGGACCCAACTACATAAAAAATACTACTTCATTACCAATTTACAACCAAACATAAAAGGTTTCACAATTCTGACATTTACTTTGAGCAACCAAGAGATGAAATAAGAAGCAGAAGAAACTAAAATGATTTCAATTAATCAAGTCTTCCTCTTTTCATTCATATCACGAAAAACTACATTATAATGTTAAGAAAAGTACCTAGACTGCAGAAACCGCAAAGAAGGTGACAGGGATGGACTTTGTTATTCACTATCCAATGAGCACAACAAGGGTGTCGAAAATTACAGCAAACAAATAACAGCAATTTGGAGCGGACAACAGCAAGCCCGTAACA
>ML383779.1:0-19130 GCA_005239525.1 Nicotiana knightiana
GGCCGTTTAAACCTAGCTTGCTGATAATTATTGATCAACTAGGGTTTCATAATCGTTTTGCCTAGTTGATTAGTAAATTCTGTTTTAAGATCCATTATAGGTTTTTTGTTTGAATTTCGTATGACTTAATTATAGTTAGGGTGTCTGTGTTTTTTCTGAGTCGTTTGATTCCAGTCTGCCTTTAAATGCTGATAAGTTTAGTGTTTCCCGATTAGTTTAATTCTGAACTTCTCTTTAGTCTGCTTTCCTAGTTTAGGATAATAAATTTAGGTTCATGTACCATCCCCCTCCCTTGCTTTCCTTAATTATCAGTGATAGTTGTTATTAACCGTTGATTAGTTAGGATGTTATTTGATTCTAAACTAATAAGTGGTCATGAATTCAAAGGCTTCTAGCTGAATCGTCAATTATAGTTTAATCTTGGATCCTTAGGTTAAAACTAACCTATTAATCATTTACATAAACCCATTGATTAGTAATCACATTTAACTAAAGGTCAATTTGATTTAGTGATAACCTTTAAAAGAGACTTTATATAATGAAATAGATAACTAAGTCCTAATTTAAGACAACTAATTAAGCTTATTTATTCTATTGAGTTAATTACATTATAACCTCACTTGATTTAGCTAAAGTTTAAGTCCAAAATATTTCACTTAATCTCACTTACTTAAGCTAATCTCAAGTCAACTTGAGCTTCTTCATTAGTGCTAATCATTTAAATAAAACTAGTTAACTTGATAAATAACCTAACCCTTAACCCTAAATACTAAAAGAGTAATTCTAAGGGTATTAAGGGTAGTTTAGGAACTTCAATTGAAGAATCTTGGGTGTAACAACCCAAGAAGCTTTTAGAATTAGGATAAAAGTCAAAAACAAAATCTGAAAAAAAAATCAGATATTTTAGGTTAAAACAATAATCTCTTAAAAGAAAATAAGGCTGTAAATAATAGAACCTTCTAGAAAGAGGTACAACTGTCCTAACTGTTACAAAAGGATAAGAATGGACAACTGTACCTATACTATTTCAGCTTAATAGATAAGGTATATTTCATAAAAGATGCTACCCGTAAACTCCCTATAAATAGACTACTTTATTCTCTGAAAAAGACACCTACACCTACACCAACACACCTAAAACACACAGATTACTCTCATAGATTACACACTGAAAATCACTCACACTCTGAATACACTCTGAAAATACATTCTGAAAATACTGAAAATCGACACACAAACAGATTCAGAGATCTTTTTGTTCATTTTATACTGATTTTGAACCAAAGATCCTGAAATCTTTTCTCATTTTAGCAAAGTTTGGTCTTAGAATCTCACCTTGTTTTGGGGTTCTACTATGGGTTTTTTCTGGGTAAAAGTTGAGGTTTATTATAGCTGAGTCTTGCTATTGGTTATACTGTGGCTGTTGTTGCTGCATTCGTTGCTGTTTTTAAGCTCCAGATTGCTCTACTCTTGACCTTTATTTGGTCTTTTATGCTGTTTTATCTGCTTTTAGGTATGTAATTATACCCTTACATTGAATGAAATTTTCTTGTTTGATCCTGGTCTAAATATCTACATCTTTTGTGCTCAACTTCAGATTTTAGTTACATATGTTCACATCTATTTTCATTTGTCCTCTTAGACCAAATTTTGACTGTTTTTCCTTGTTTTCACAAGCATGCATATTTGGCTAGGTCTGTTTAGGATAAGTTTATACCTGATTTCCTATTTTCAGTTGTTTGATTCTGAAAATTGCTTATGACTTTATCCCCGTTCGTGCTCCTTATTTGGTTGACACATTCCTATCAATATGTTAATTACTAAAGCTAGAATGAATGAAATATAGGGATTAGTCTTCTGTGAACTCATATATATATATTGAAGGTTGTGATATTGCAGATTTCGTATTCATATATGCTACTTGCACCAGTCAACTCTAGTAACCACTTAGAAGATGGTGAAGCTATTATCATTAATTTTGATGATTAGAGTAGATTTATTCATTTACTATATATGGTTTTGTATAATATGAGGCCTGAAAATTTTCATTACTGGTTTTAACATTTTCTCTTTGCTTTGGTTTAATGCTTGTTTCAGGTAATTAGTATAGTGTTCTAAAATTAAATCTGATGTATGTTGTGTTTAAGCATGATGCTAGGCTAGAACATGCAATGATATTCATATTTCTGGGTTGGATTATTGGTAAGGCTCTCTTTTGTTTTGGGCCTATATTAAATAGGACAAATTTCGGGCTGGTAGTCTCACTATGGAGACCCCAAAGAGATCTGAAAATAATGGGTCTTACTGGGCCTCCCATTCGCGGCCCAGATCTCAAAATGCCTAAACATTATATACATGGCCTTTATAATTATGTTTGTAACCCCACCTTATAATATCTGGTCATAATTTATTAGTATCATTAGCTCATGTTTAAATTCCATAATCCTCCTATGTAATGTTTATTCTCACATGAATAGAATAAAAACTGGATAGCACGTGCTATACTTCTCCTTTGATTAATAGTGCTGAAAAACGTGACTGACCCAGTTTATTTAGAGTGTGACTCGGCCAGATTTGAAAACCCGTAGTTGGCCCTTTTCCCTCATTTAGGTCCATAACAATTAGTTGCTAGGATACCCTAAATAGCTAAGCCCTATAGTCCAAATACATCCATGACCTTCACGTTATTCTTAAAAAGTCATTTAGGAAAACAACTTCTACACTATAATACAATACTTTAGGCCCTTTAACTAATTAGGATCATCAACGCTCAATGGACGCACTTAGAATTACCAAACATAAAAAATCAAAGTATACGTTCGCGTAACTTTGAATAACTCTTTCTTTAGTAGCCAAATATTTTTCTTTAAATTGTGTACACGTTCGCGTGACACAAATAAGTTTCAAAAATGAACATTCGTAGAGATGC
The DNA here is from genome assembly GCA_005239525.1 of Nicotiana knightiana. Lineage (NCBI taxonomy): Eukaryota > Viridiplantae > Streptophyta > Magnoliopsida > Solanales > Solanaceae > Nicotiana > Nicotiana knightiana. Next base: position 2,930 of record ML383779.1, read on the forward strand.
TTTTAGGAGCGGATTTTAAAATATCATCGTGATTGCATATATGTTCGCGTGACGTGATCTCGATTTTTGAAAACCAAAATACGCGCTTGCGCAACTTTTTGACTATTTTTTTAAAGGAATCAAGTGTCGTAAATTATGTACACGTCCGCGTGACATGATTTTTGACACGTCCAATTTCCACGGGTTTACGCATACGTAACCCGTCTTAAGATAATTCTTTAAAATACAATTGAATAATAAAAAGCGGTAAAAATATATATATAAATGCATTTAGGTACTAAAATTAGTAATTAAACAATTTGGGCCAATTTTAATCATCAAGCAACCGTGCTAGAACCACAGAATTCGGGAGTGCCTAACACCTTCTCCCGGGTTAACAGAATTCCTTACCCGGATTTCTAGTTCGCAGACATTTTAAACAGAGTCAAAAAATTTCCTCGATTTGGGATATTATAAATAAATGGTGTCTCGAAACACCGTAAAAATTCGAGTGGCGACTCTGAAATAAATAATCCCAAATTCGATTATGTCACTTAAATTGGAAAAACTCCCTTATTACCATACTAGTGAAAAATGAGGTGTGACAGCTCTGGCGACTCTGCTGGGGATCGAACTAAGAATCTTTGGTTCAGAGTTCAAGAATTCGAGCTTTAATATGATTTTACTTGGGTTGTTTAAATTGTTGATATTACTGTCCTTCTGTACCTAATATGCTAAATGTCATTTATTTACTGTTTTGATATTTATTTGAACTGTATTTAAATTGTCTTCTTACGCATCCCTACTGAGTCTTCTATAAATTGGTGCACACGTTCGCGTGGTCCGCCTTTCTGTTAGAGGTCATACCAAGCAATAACGGGGATGGATCAGCTACTAGGTCGGATAGCCTTTCGTGCTACCGGTACGTCGCTCCCATCTTGGCTCGAGTTATCCGCTCGGGTAAGCCAGGTCTAGAAAAAATCCCAGGTTTAAACCTAGAATGACAAAAACTCATGTTGGATCCCTAGTAGGAACGCTTATTTGTATCACGTGCATTTTTGACTTAGGGGACTCAACACAGGGGTTGGGTCCTTCTAGGGCAGGTGTACCCGAAACAAAAAGACCATCCTGATGCATCTTTACCTACTATGTGTATATTATTTGTCTCGACTTGTTTGTTGACCGGCTAAAGAAAGAAAATAACAGAAAAACCAAGAGTGCGGGAGGATAGGAAATTCACCAGTTTTGAAAAACAAAAACTCTATCAAAATTTTCCAAAAAAAGAAGACAAAGGAATTTTAAAAATGAGCGAAAATGAGTCAGAATCGTATTTTTTTTTCAAGTTGTGTCAAAACTGACCGGACTACGTGGGTCTGATTCTCACCGGATGTGAGATACGTAGGCAAACCTCATCGGTGCCGACCCCACTTTTCAAAATAAATAAAATGAGTCCATTAGTCAAAATAAAACCGACCTAGCTTCGGTGAAGTCTTGTACCGTTCTTGCCAAAATAGCCTTAGAACACTTTACATTGTCGAAGGGCTATTTTCGTTAAGAACGGACGTGTCTGTCACTTTTCCTAGGAAAGTACCCCGCTTCAGCCCCAAAACTTTACTCAAAAGTGAGAAAGGGGCCACTTTTGCAAAAAATGGCCATTTTGGTCAATATTGCGCAAATAGCCATTTTGGGAGAGGTGTCTTTTGGAAAACTAAAATTGGTCTTTGTAAAAATCATTTGTTGGTTTTCTCTTTCAAAATTAAAAAGCAATCCTGACCTTACCCGTCCGTAGGTACAAAATGTGTACTGTCCAGAATCCACAACTGAATATCGTAGAGGAAGCTCCCCTACAACTCCGAATGTGGTGGCATGACCTAGATGAGGAGGGTAAAGAATGGGTAAGTGAGCAATTGGGAGCTCTCGCTAACATCATGAAGGTGAAACCGAGAAATGACTTAATCAAGGCTTTAGTAACCTTCTGGGATCCAGTTCATAATGTGTTCTGTTTCTCGGATTTCGAGCTCACTCCTACCCTGGAAGAGATAGCAGGGTATACGGGTTTTGGATGGAATTTAAGGAACCAACAACTCATCTTCCCGAGGCCCATGTCAGTGCGCCGTTTCAGAAATTTCCTATCCATCAACAAACAACTCAGAAAGAGCTGGGTGGTTGATGGTTGTTGCTCGTTCTTTTTCTTGTACTCTAGATATGGCTTTCCAAACGGGTTCGAAACACATGAAAAGGGGATAAACAACAAGCAAGACAAGGATACCTGGATAATTCACCGCCGAGTAGCCTTCATAGTGGCATTCCTGGGTGTAATGGTCTTTCCAAATGCAAAAGGGACCATTGATGTTCGTGTGGCTAGAATCGCCCAGGTTTTGACTGAGAAAAATGATCACACTTTAGCTCTGCTCATACTGTTTGATATTTATCGGGCTTTAATGCAGTGCAAGTCGGGTGAAACATTCTTCAAAGGTTGCAACATTATTCTCCAAATGTGGTTAATCGAACACCTTCGTCATCACCCAAGATTCGTGAGCTATGGTCCTGACATTTCATCGAAATTTATGAAGAAAGAGTAAAAGACTACAATTCCCTGGAGGGAGTTGAAGCTTGGATCGACCATCTGAGAACTTTACGGGCAAATCAGATAGAATGGACCTTGGGACGGTTGCCTGTCAGAGAGGTCATACACTTGTCGGCTACAAGAAATAATTTGCTGTTAATGGGTATGAGAAGTGTTCAACCCTATGCACCCCAGAGGATTTTGAGGCAGTTGGGCCGGTATCAAATAGTACCCTAGAAAGAAGATTTGAGCACTCAGGTCATTGAATTACACCCTGAAGCTCCATTACCTGAGGCCTTAATTCAACAAAGTTGGAATGAGTGTCAGTATTTGAAAGAAGATACTCAAGTGCCTGACCTTGTTAGAGGTGAAGTGGATCCGGGTTATGCAGCATGGTTTGAGAAAAGAAATTGCATTAATGAAGAACCCGAACCCGAGTCAGAAAGGCCTTCCAAAAGGCCTCATGTTCAAGCTTTCGATGATAAGATTCAAGAAAGGTTGGTTTGGGGAGAAAAGGAAAAGGGGTATCAGGACACCATCCATGCTCTGAAGGAGAAACTAAGGAACCTTGAGTTCGACAATGTGTTACAAGCACAGGTAGTTGGAAGCAAAAAATGACAGTTGACCAAGAAAACGAGGCACTCCGTGCCCAACTCCGGAGTTTGAAAATAACTGCTGAAACACCGATGAGGAGTGAAAGGGATGAGAAAATCATTAGCAACTTGAGGACGAAGGTTCATGAGTATGCATTTAATTTGACCAAAGCTGAAAAGGACCTACGAGATGCCCAAACCAAGTCATCAAAGGGGGCAGAAGAGCAGGCTCATCATTTGAGGCAGAAGTATAGCAAAGAAATGGCAATCCTGAAGGAAAAATTATTTGCCATGGGGAATGAAATGGTCCAACAAACTAAAGACTTTAAAACATAAAGAGAGCACTGTTATGCACAAATCTGCCAGTTGGAAGGAACCGTGCAACAGCTACAGGACTAGAACAATGCAAATGCCCAAGTATTGGAAGTCCGAGCACAACAAAAAGGGCGCCTGCTTCAGGATAAAGGGGTCATCAGGAACATGATCAAAGAAATAGCTCACTACATTGTGCAGAAATGTCACGAATGTGAGAGAGCATGACTACCTCCATGTTTTTTGCCTCTATGATGACTTTCTTCCACCAGGTGATGGATAATTTGGACCGACTTCAGGGGGATATTGCACACAGGCCCGCACAGAGACCAGCCAATGCACCACAGGCCCCAGGAAGACAAGCAGAAGCCCTCCTTTACTTTTGATGTTTTAGTTTTCGAGTCTGTATTTTATTGCTTTCTAGAATGTTAAGTTGTTGATGTTTGTCTAGAGTCTGTACTGTTTCTTTTATGGTTATCGGTATTTCAAACTGCTTGTAATGAAAAACAAAGAGCTATCTTTAGTAATGAAAATTGTACCTTGTCACTCTATATCTATTCTTTTGAACTACGTGATGATCTGATTCATGCGGTGTCATGATACGTAGGCAGTCCACATAGGATTCGATCATAACCCTAAAGAAAATAATCAAGAAAGAAAAGAGTGAAACATTAAAGCCGGGATGAAACACACAGTCGTCGCAAACATTTTAGAAAAATGTTTGACTGCTTAGATGCGTTGCATCCCAATGTGTGATTCCCAATATGTTAATATCTCAAACTAACCCGTTTGCTGTCTACTATTTAGGTTCTTACTTTTAAGGTGGTTGGTTTTTGCGGTGGTATTCTGGCGACACACCACTATTTTACAAGGTCCAAATGAAGCATTGCAATGGCATCTGAAAGTCATCTTTCTATTGTCGAACCTGAAGATAGCCCTGCATCGGTTATCCCATAGTCTGAATCAGCAGTTGCCGAAGAGAATAGAAGGCTGAGATGCCACATGCTAGAAATGTGGGATGCTTGGGCTAATGGCAGGGAGCCGCCTAGTGCTATCCCCGGTTTCCCTGAGTTGATCCCAAGAATGGGAGGGACCACTAATGTTCCAATGTTAGCACCTAACTCGTTCAAAGCATTTGGGTTCCCTACTATGACCGGAATGCCTTCTGAGGTCCGCCCCCAGGCACTATATTCTAGAATACCATCTATTGTATTCACCACGCCTCCACGACAGAGCTTTGAACCATCAAATTTCACTTTTCAAGCTCCCCAATTCCAGCTGGATACTACCGAGTCACTCCGAACTCTTATCCGTAGCATCCACAATTTGAGTCTCCTATGGAACAGGAGAGAATCTTATCCTGAACAAGAAGAGATGACGCGGAAAATGAAAAGTCTTGAGCAAATATTGAAGAACATAAAGGTCCTGAGTGGCCAAAAGAGCGTGTCTTACGCCGATTTGTGCATGTTTCCTCATGTGCATCTGCCCGTGGGTTTCAAAACACCAAAATTTGAAAAATATGACGGGCATGGAGACCCGATCACCCATTTGAAACGATATTGCAATCAATTGAGAGGGGAATGGGGGAAAGAAAAGTTATTGATGGCATACTTTGGAGAAAGCCTTGCTAGGATCGCCTCGGAATGGTATATTGATCAAGATATCTCCCGTTGGCACATATGGGATGATCTAGCTCGAGACTTTGTGAGACAGTTTCAATACAAAGTGGACATAGCTCCAGACAGAAATTCTCTGTCCAACCTCAAGAAGAAGGCTTCTGAAAGCTTCCGATAATACTCCATCAAATGGCGTGAACAGGCATCCAGAGTAAAACCTCCTATGGATGAGACCGAAATGGTCAGTATCTTACTACAGGCCCAAGAGGCCGATTACTTCAAAAATATGATGTCTGCCATGGGCAAACCGTTCGTGGAGGCCATCAAAATGGGTGAAATGGTAGAAAATGGCTTAAAAACGGGCCGTATCTTGAGTCACTCAGCCTTGAGAGCCACATCCCAAGCCATTCAGAGCGGCTTGGGAGGCCTAGCAAACAAGAAAAAGAAAGAAGAGGGAGCCATGATGGCATCAAGATTAAGAAGTCCTCGACGACCTCGGGACTACCAGGCCTATCTCCCAAAGCTTAACAATATTATTTTCCACATCAAGACGTAGCCTATGCTATGCCTCCCCATCCCTACGCAGTAATGAATGCTCAGTTGTAGACACGTCCACAATAACAATACAATCAGAATAGAGCTCCACTTCCCAGAAATAACCATCCTAGACAAGCTCCATATAATCCACATCCTCCCCAGAGCAACTACCAATACAATACCCATCCCTATGAACCACCCAGAAGAACCAACTTCACACTCATTGGTGAGTCATACTCTAGCCTCTTTCCAAAATTGGTTCAGATGGGTCTTTTGCAGCCCATACCTCTAAACAAGCAGAATCCAGAATATCCATCATACAGGCCGGGTACCAGGTGTGCCTATCATTCTGGGGTGGAAGGGAATGATATTGAGAACTATTGGACTCTCAAAAGAGCAGTTGAAAGCCTAATTGAACATAAAAAGGTAGTGCTGAGGGACGAGGAAGCCCCCAATGTAACAAACAATACATTGCCAGCCCACAACAACAGGCCCGTCATCGGAACAATTTGTGAGGACAAGGAGTTTGACCCTGCTTTGAAAGACATTATTGTCATCGCTTATATATAAAAGAAACCTAAGACAGCAGAAAAATCGGTCAGGGATGAAAAGAAAACAAATACCACCCAGAATGAAGAAAAGGCTAAGGAAGTAGAGAGAGAGGTACCACCAACCAAAGAAGCCGTCCTTTACGTCCCAAGAGCTCCCAGAAATAGGCATCTCACGTTGAGCCCTCCAAAGAGTTTGAAGCTAAGATCAAATTTGCCAAGAATGTATGTACCGAAGGGGACTTATGTGGCAAAAGGGCCAGTCATCTCACCAAAGCTGGATGAGCCTCTGATCATCAGTCGTAGGCCACAAATTCCAATAAGAGATACTGCTGCCATCCCCTGGAACTATAATCAGACGCTGGTCACCTATAAAGGGAAGGAAGTCAGAGAGGGAAGTGAATGAAACAAACCCATCTGGGAAGTATCATGACCCAGAAGAGTTGAACAAAGCCAAACAAAAACATTTCCCCCTCAAACAACCTGTTACTGCCGAAGAAGCCGAGCAATTCTTTCGAAAAATGAAAATATCAGAGTACGTTGTGATTGATGAACTCAGAACGGCTCTTGTCCAGGTTTCACTATTGTCTCTATTGTTGAGCTCAAGCGAGCACCAAAAAGTACTTCTGAAGACGCTAAATGAGGCGTATGTGCCGATAGAGACTACGGTTAAACAACTGGAAAGAATGGCAGAACGGTTCTTCAAAGTCAACAGAATCTCTTTTAGCCGAAATGTCTTACCTCCCGAAGGAGCTGCCCATAACAAGGCTTTACACTTAACGGTCAAGTGTGAGGGTTATTATGTGAAACGGGTCATGCTGGACGGCGGATCCGGGGTAGATATTTTCCCTCTGTCAACATTGCGAGGAATGGAAATTGGGACTGAAAGGATCAGGCCAAATAATGTTTGTGTCCAGGCTTTCGACGGCGTCAAAAGGGATACTATAGGAGAAAGTTATTTAATCCTAACCATTGGCCCTGTGGATTTCGAAATAACATTCCAAGTTCTGGACATGGACACTTCCTATAACTTTCTACTAGGAAGGCCCTGGATCCATGCTGCGGGAGCAGTACCCTCTACTCTCCATCAAATGGTCAAGTTTGAGCACGAGAACCAAGAGATAGTTTTCCATGGAAAGGATGAATAATCAATCTACAAGGACCCATCGGTCCCCTGTCTTGAGGAAAGAGAGGGAAGTGCACACATTGTTTACCAGGATTTTGAAATTGTGCTTGCTGACCAGTGCGAGGAAGGAACTCCATGCCTTCAACCCTGTTTGTCGAGCGCATCAGTCATGGTCGCCGGCGAAATGATCAAACATGGATACAAGCCCAGGAAAGGGCTTGTGGCCTCTTTGCAAGGCATCACAGAACTCGTTACGTTGCCTAGCAACAAGAAACTCTTTGGCATAGGTTTTCAAGCTACCAGCGCCAATGATGAATGGGCTAAAAACGTAAGAGAGATGGGTGGGTTTTGCCTCAGCCAATTCCGCACCTCGCCAAAACATTTGTTAAGCCCAAATATATAGAAGGAGAAGATGTGGCCTTCACGGCTGAAGAAATCGAAGAGATTTTCGAGGCGATGAGACAAATGCTCTATGAAGTCCACATGTTTCAGTCGGGTGAAGGCACGAGCACCGCTGAGGTGCAATATATGGGACCAAATGCCAAATTACAAAATTGGAAAGCTACTCCCTTCCCAGTCAGGCGGGAATCTTGGTAGTTCATATTTTTCCATCCTTTCTGCACTCCGAGTTATTTCAGGGTGTAACTCGAGTGTTTTTAATTTCATTGTCTTTTAAATTCCGATGTAAAACCCTATTATCCTCAAATTCAATGAAATGAAATCAATATTTCATCGTCTATGGATCTTCTTTTATTATTTTTTCTGATTTTGTTATTTTTCTTATTTTTTAGTTCTGATAATGTGGCTTTAAATAACATGACATGCTTGCGGACTTCATGCCTAGATCCTAAGTAATTGTGAAATAATGAATCAAGAGCTCGCATATGATGAAGATGAGGCTTTTAGAGAAATAAATCGACAATTGGAAAAATTTGAGAATAAGCCTAAGCCAAACCTAAATGAAACTGAGCCAATCAATTTGGGAAATTCAGAAGAGGTCAGAGAAACCATGATAAGCATTCACACCGAGGAAAAAACCAGAGATGCATTGATCCAGCGCTTGTTTGAATTTAAAGATGTGTTTGCATGGTCTTATGATGATATGCTCGGACTGAGTGTTGATTTAGTGGTGCACAAATTACCAACTTACCCCGATCACCCACCTGTCCAACAAAAGCAAAGAAAATTCAAAACAGACATCAGCGACAAAATTAAAGAAGAAATTACCAAACAATTAAAAGTTGGTGTAATCCGAGTAGTCAGATACACCACATGGCTAGCTAACGTAGTCCCAGTATCAAAAAAGGACGGGAATATCCGAGTATGTGTTGATTACAGGGATTTAAAAAAAGCAAGTCCCAAGGACAACTTCCCGTTACCAAACATTCACATCCTTGTCGACAATTGTGCCAAACATGAGGTACAGTCATTTGTAGATTGTTATGCCGGGTATCATCAAGTCCGGATGGATGAAGAATACGCAGAAAATATGGCTTTCACCACACCATGGGGAACCTACTATTACCGGGTCATGCCGTTCGGTTTGAAAAACGCCAGGGAAACTTATATGAGAGCCATGACTGCCATCTTCCATGACATGATGCACCAAGAAATCAAGGTGTATGTTGATGATGTAACTATTAAATCCAGGACACAAGAAGACCATGTTCGAGATTTGAGAAAATTCTTTGAGCGGCTACGCAAGTATGACTTGAAATTGAACCCTGCTAAATGTGCATTTGGTGTTCCATCCGGGAAGCTCTTGGGGTTTATAGTCAGCCGAAGGGGCATTGAATTAGATCCAACAAAGATAAAATCTATCCGAGATATGCCATCTCCGAAAACCAAGAAAGAAGTCATGAGCCTACTGGAAAGGATAACTACATCAGTCGGTTCATCGCACAACTTACAACCACCTGTGAGCCCATATTTAAGTTACTAAAGAAAGATACGGGCGATTAAATGGACAGATGAATGCCATGAAGCTTTTGACAAAATTAAAGAATATTTGTCAAATCCGCTAGTGTTGGTCCCACCTGAGCCCGGGAGACCTTTGTTCTTGTACCTGACCGTCTTGGAGAATTCTTTTTAATGTGTCCTCGGGCAACACGATGTTACCAGGAAGAAAGAGCAAGACATCTACTATCTGAGCAAGAAATTCACTAGGTATGAAGCCAAATACACTCTACTGGAGAGAACTTGTTGTGCCCTAACTTGGGTTGCTCAAAAGCTCAGACATTATTTGCTGGCCTATACTACATATCTCATAACCAGGTTGGACCCTTTAAAGTACATATTTCAAAAACCGATGCCCACAGGAAGGCTAGCAAAATGGCAAATCCTGCTCACAGAGTTCGACATTCTCTATGTCACCCACACATCCATGAAAGCCCAAGCTTTGGCCGATCATCTAGCTGAAAATCTGGTTGATGATGAATACCAACCTTTAAGCACCTACTTCCCGGATGAGGAAGTAAATACAGTCGAACTAATACTAACACTTGGAAAATGTTCTTTGATGGAGAAGTCAATGCAAAAGGTGTTGGGATTGGGGCAATCTTGATTTCGCCCACGAGACAGCACTATCTAGCCGTTGCCCGTCTTCGGTTCTTCTGTACAAACAACACTGCTGAGTATGAAGCTTGCATAATGGGCATGAACATGGATATTGATATGGATGTGGAGGAATTGCTAATCATGGGGGATTCTGACTTGATCATCAAACAAGCGCAATGCTCATGGGAAACTCGAGATATCAAGCTTCTTCCATATAGACAACATGTGGAAGATATCAGGAAGAGGTTCAAATCCGTCGAGTTCAAGTATATTCCTCGATTCCACAATGAGTTAGCAGATGCATTGGCTACCTTGGCTACAATGCTACCATATCAGGGCAATGTCCATATTGACCCATTGGAGATTCAAATCCGGGAAAGACACGGTTATTGTAATACAGTTGAAGTAGAACCTGACATCCAGCCCTGGTATCTCGATATTAAAAGGTTCTTGAAAACAAAATAATACCCGGAGCAGGCCAACGGAGACCAAAAGAGAACCATCAGAAGGCTCGCCATCAGTTTCTTCTTAAGCGGAGAAGTGTTGTATAAAAGAACTCATGTTCTGAATCTGTTGAGGTGCGTGGATGCTGACGAAGCTGAAAAGATCATGAATGAAGTGCATTCAGGAGTATGTGTTCCCCACATGAATGGGTACGTCCTCGCAAAGAAAATCTTGCGAGCATGATATTACTAGATGACCATGGAAAAAGATTGTTTCCGTTTTTTTCGGAAGTGCCATCAGTGTCAAATACATGGCGACCTGATTCATGCACCACCCTCGGAATTACATCCCATGTCAGTGCCTTGGTCGTTTGTTTCCTGGGCAATGGATGTCATTGGGCCAATCGAACCAAAAGCTCAAACGAACACAGATTTATTTTGGTTGCGATCGACTATTTCACAAAATGGGTCGAAGCAGTCACTTTCAAAGCCGTCTAAGAAGGCAGTGGTGGACTTCGTGCATTTAAACATCATCTGTCGTTTCGGTATTCCAAAAATATCATTACTAATAATGCTGCAAATCTAAACAGTCACTTGATGAAGGAGGTATGTGAACAGTTTCAAATCACACACTGTAATTCCACCCTTACCGGCCCAAAGCCAATGGTGTCGTCGAAGCAACAAATAAGAACATCAAGAAAATCCTTGAAAAAATGATCCAAAGTTCTAGGCAATGGCACGAGATATTGCCTTTCACATTATTGGGATATCGCACAACCGTGCGCACATCAGTTGGAGCTACGCCTTATCTGTTGGTTTATGGCACTGAAGCCGTAATACCTGCAGAAGTTGAAATTCCCTCCCTTCGGATCATTGTCGAAGCTGATATTGAAGATGAGGAATGGGTCAAAACCGGTTGGAATAGTTAACTCTGATCGATGAAAAAAGAATGGCCACAGTTTGTCACGGGCAGTTGTACCAACAAAGAATGGCCCGCGCTTATAACAAGAAAGTGCAGCCTAGGAATTTCGAAGTGGGTCAACTCGTCCTAAGGCATATCCTCCCACACCATGAAGAGGCGAAAGGAAAATTCGGCCCAAATTGGAAAGGTCCATACATCATACAAAAATTATTACCAAAAGGAGCATTGTACTTAGGGGATGTTGAAAGAAATGACCCCGAAACAGTTGTCAATGCATATGCAATCAAAAGGTATTATGTTTGACCTCTTCGCAGTTTGACACTCTCTGATTGAAAGAATGAAGGCTTTCATTCTTGCTACCCCAAACACTATCAAACCTTTTGCAAACCCTTTGAGTCGGTTACTCTTCTTTGATTAACCTATTTGGAACCCAAAAGTGTTATTGAAAAAAAAAAGAAAAAAGAAAAAAAAACAACAAAAAAAAAGAAAAAAAAAAGAGAAAAATCAAATGAAAAAAAAATGTAAAATAAAAGAAATAAAAGGATAACAAGGAAAGCAAAGGAAAGAGAAAAAAAACAAAACAGAGGAAAAACCAAGAAAAATCAAAAAAAAAACAAAGGTTTCCTGAACTACGTTTGACTTGATACCGAAAGGATACGTAGGAAGCCTCTCCCTGGGGTTCAGTCACATCAACATAAAATTCCACATTTCCCCCAAGAGTTTAAGCTGGGGCAAGTGTTATGATATATTCGGTAATGTTCCGCCCGAAAGGTTCCAAAGTTGTAATTCGATACGAATTCTTTTTACCCCAAATCCTGTTCGAGTCCTTCCGATCGATCGGCGAAGATGTCTAAAATTGGAGGATACAATTATTTGGATCTGATACAAACAAATGAAAGAATTTAAAATGAGAGAGCCTTATCGGTAAAAACCCACACGGGCACCGTGAGGCGAAGGTAAGAAGAGAAAAGTAAATTGAGAGAGTCTTATTGGTGAAAACCCACACGGGCACCATAAGGCGATGGTGACAGAGAAATTGAAAATGAGAGAGTCTTGTTAGTGAAAATTCGCAAAGAACACTACAGGGCGATGGCGAGAAGAGAAATGAGAGAGGTTAGTAGGTGAAAACCCGCAAAGGGCGCCACTAATCGAAAAAGGATAATTGGTTATTGACATGGACGCAGTCCGGGGCAAGGTTTCTCAACCTCGAGGTAAAAGTCGTGATGAATTTCTGAGAGTCGGATGGTTTACATAGATCGGACATCCAATCCAAGAGGCATGTCATGTTCATTGAAGTCCGCATACACTCCAGATAAGTCCTTCTTTTCTTCCCCCGAAAGAGATAATTTCTTGTCAAAATTCATTGTTTCCATTTCTTTTTTATTGTCTTTCAATCCCTTTCGATCTAACTCAGTTTCTAAAGTAAGGCAAAGAAAGGATGGAAAAACTTATTTACAAGGCTCTCATTTGACACGGGCTAATATGCAAAAGGCACCTAGCCTCATCAGGGGCATCGAGTCGATCTCGACTGACCATAGAGACCGATGCTTCGAACTCAAAGAACTCTTGGAAGGAGAAGATCAAATTAAGACGCCCATGAAGGCGAATAAAGTTGAAAGTTTAAAGTTGAAAGAAAAAGTCAAAACTGAAAGGCCAATAAAGGAAAAAACAAAGTCGGAAAGGTTAAGTCCCACGCGACTAGCCATTAGAGCAAAAGTCGAGGAGCCTAAATCTCACCAATGCTCTGAAATCCAAAAGAAAAACACGTCAAAAACTTAAAGAACTACAAAGGCAAACAGAGTCAGAGTGTTGGGTCCCACGTGACCAACTGCCATAGGAAAATCCAGAAAGCCAAGATCCTCGGGATTAAAGATAAAACCCAATCCTAGTAAGCAAGAAAGCAGATGAGATATTCATCAAAGGGGCGAAAATCAAGCAAGTTGAAATAACCAAGGCCGCAAAACCAACCACCGCTTCAAACTGACAATTGTTCTTTGTTTGAAAGAAACAGGTGTAACTCAAAAGTAACCTTGCAAAAAGAAGGTACAACCAAAGGAAATTGCATAAGGGCTAGAAGCGACTTTGCAGCGACGATTCCAAAAGGAAAGTTTCCTCTAAAGTTCTTTCCTGCCTTCACTCATTCTTTGAAAATAATCAAAATAAGAAGGGGAAATGATGTTGAGAACGGTTCAAACCTAAGGTACTATATGGCCTCCAATCCCCAGCTACACCTTTTCCAACCTAGGATATTCCATTCCTTAGTTTATGCCAACATAGGGTCCCACTCCCTAGTTGATGCCGACATAACTCGATACCAACCTAGGATACCCCAGTCCTTAGTTGATTCCAATATAGGTTCCCACTCCCTAGTTGATGTCGGCATAACCCGATGACTTTTCCAACCTAGGATACTTCATTCCTTAGTTGATGCCAGCATAGGGTCCCATCCCTAGTTGATACCGGCATAACCCTGTGATATCTTTTCATGGAAACAGCATAACCTGTTGGCCTTTCCAGACACTAGCATAACCTGGTGATATTTTCCTGACAACAGCATAACCTGTTGGTCTTTTTCAGATACCAGCATAACTCGGTGATCTCTTTTCCTGGCAACAACATAACCTGTTGGTCTTTCCAGATACCAGCATAACTGGTGATCTTTTCCTGACAACAGCATAACCTATTGGTCTTTTCCAGATACCGGCATAACCCGGTGATCTCTTTTCCTGGCAACAGCATAACCTGTTGGCCTTTCCAGACACCAGCATAACCTGGTGATCTTTTCCTGATAGCAGCATAACTTGTTGGTCTTTTCCAGATACCGGCATAACCCGGTGATCTCTTTTCCTGTCAAAAGCATAACCTGTTGGCCTTTCCAGACACCAGCATAACCTGGTGATCTTTTTCTGACAACAGCATAACCTGTTGGTCTTTTCCAGACACCAGCATAACCTGGTGATCTTTTCCTGACAAACAGCATAACCTGTTGGTCTTGTACAGATACCGACATAACCCGGTGATCTTTTTTCCTGGAAACAGCATAACCTGTTGGCCTTTCCAGACACCAGCATAACCTGGTCATCTTTTCCTGACAACAGAATAACCTGTTGGTCTTTTTCCAACACAGGCATAACCCGGTGATCTCTTTTTTGGCAACATCATAACCTGTTGATCCTCCCCAACACCAGCATAACCTGGTGATCTTCTTTTGGCAACATCATAACCTGTTGATCCTTCCCAACACCAGCATAACCTGGTGATCTTCTTTTTGAAACAGTATAACCTGTTGATTTCTTCCCCGCACCAGCATAACCTGGTGATCTTCTTCGGTCAGCGGCATAACCTGTTGATTTTCTCCTGATACTGGCATAACCCGGTGATCTTTTCTGACGACGGCATAACCTGTAATCTTATCAACATAAGGTCTCCAATCCCTAGTTGATTTTACTTTTAGGCATAGGGTATCCACCCCCTAGTCTACATCCATTCCGGATGCACCATTCCTGACTTTTCATCGCTTTCAATGATAAAGTAGCATAAATTTCATTACAATAACTCGTAATATTTTCCTAGTAAAAACTGGGGCAGAAAATTTTGTTCGTTTGTTTTTGATTTTGCAAAGATTACACTTTAGGACAATGGATTCGAGACAACCAAAAGGAAAAGTTTTCGATCCGGAATAAAAAGAGAAAGAGAAGATTGAATCCAAAGTGCAGAAGCGGGGAAGACGTGGACAATTCAGGACGAGATTGAAGTCATCCGTTCTGTATATCCTGCCTTGATCCAAAGGACAAGAAGATAAAACCAGTATCTACGGCTATCAAGCATCAAGATCCAGGTCAGAGTCAGCAAAAGCCAAGACTCAAGACCAAGCCTTTGAGCGTACAGATAGGGATCTTGTAACTAGTAGCGGATATGCTTAGTTAGTCTTTTTGTTTTGTTACTTGGTGTAATGAGGAGCTCAGCAGCAGTAATAGCAGCAATAGCCACAGTGAAATCACAGTTACCCGATAGTCCCAGCTACCAAAACTTCCAGAACTACATTGACCTGATTCCTTTATAGCCAAGGATATGTAGGCAACCTTTGAAGCAGGGTTCAGTCAAACTTTTCAAAAAATGCTTCGCATGGAGTATTTGAACGGGTAAAAGTTGTTCATAACTGCTCACTTTGTCTTTGCCCGAAAACTCCTCATGTTTCCGAGCAAAGAGAGGCAGCTGTGAACACGTAATTTTTAACCTACCATATACTCCTACAAAATTCAACAAATAAATTAGTTCTATAATTTTTTGTTGAAATTCAGTATTATTTATTAATTATTTTGCATTGTACAATCATAATTTATCCTTTTAAATTTATAAATAATTTGAAGTTGCATGATTAGGTGCACAACTTCAATCATTTTATTGAAAATTACGGAATATTATCCTTCAAATAATTACAATTGTTAACTAACAATTTCACCTTTTAATTTACTCATTAATTAAAATTTAAACTAGAACTAGAGCTAATTAATAAATTATTTGTAATTGATTGAAATAAATGATAACGAAAGGTTGATTATTTGACATATTGTGGATTTAATGGTTAAATTCTTAATTTAATTATTTTTCTAACACAATTGTGGAATTATTCTCTAAACGATTAGGAGTCTTAAATTAAATAGTGTTACTCTTAATTAACTCAACAATTAATTTATAATTAGACAAAAACAAAGTTAAAATTAGTTACTACATTTTTAAAGTTTAATTCAAATTAGTATTAATTACCTAATTAAGTTAATTGGTCGTGGGAGGGTTAAAATCGGACCTGGGCCAAAATTACCCATGCCCAAACCCTTTCTCTATACACTCACCCCAGCCCAATTCCCCCATAACCCGTCCAAAATCCACTTACCCAAAACGACCCCGTTTTATCTCCTATCAACCTCAACCGTTGGATCGTTTTAATCCAACGGTCCGCAACTCACTCCCCCATCTATATAACTGTCCTAACCCCCCCCCCC
>ML383779.1:19779-39613 GCA_005239525.1 Nicotiana knightiana
CTCTCCCCTACATCCCTCACTCTCGTCTCCCTCCCCAGACCCAAAACCCTAGCCGCCCTAATTCCCCCTGCCATATACCACCGCAACCGGCGGGGGAGCTTCTCCAAACAACCCCAAAATTTCACCAAACACTCCTCTCCTTCCCCTTAATCATCTCCTACCCATGATTTCCCCAAAAACCACACCAAAAAAGACTAATTTCAGATCTGAAAAATGGAAACCCTAAAAAACATGACTCCAGCCGATCCCAAGACCCCAATGGCTCAAACCAACATGAGTCGACAGCTCTTATTGAGAACTATTGATTCATGTGGATTTGGACCATTTCCAAGCCCCGCCGGAGTCCGGCCAAACTCTGGTAAGCCACCAGAATCCGGCCAAACTTGTGCTAATCTACTGGTACCCTCCGCTTCTTATTCCTTTGATCATTTTATGCTTTAAATTTGTTTTGGTTTAGTTGTAAGCTCCCTTTATATCACTGTTTATTTTTAAGTTAATTATTTTAGGTTTAAAATCTAATTACTCCCATGCATGTTTGTACGATTGTTCAGACTTCTTGAAAGATGGCCGTTTAAATCTAGCTTGCTGATTATTGTTGATCAACTAGGGTTTCATAATCGTTTTGCCTAGTTGATTAGAAATTCTATTTTAAGATCCATTATAGGTTTGTTGTTTGAATTTTACATGACTTAATTATAGTTAGGGTGTCTGTGTTCATTCTGAGTCGTTTGATTCCAGTCTGCCTTTAAGTGCTGATTAGTTTAGTGTTTCCCGATCAGTTTAATTCTGAACTTCTCTTTAGTCTGCTTTCCTAGTTTAGGATAATAAATTTAGGTTCATGTACCATCCCCCTCCCTTGATTTCCTTAATTATTAGTGATAGTTGTTATTAATCGTTGATTAGTTAGGATGTTATTTGATTCTAAACTAATAAATGGTCATGAATTCAAATGCTTCTAGCTGAATCGTCAATTATAGTTTAATCTTGGATCCGTAGGTTAAAACTAACCTATTAATCATTTACATACACCCATTGATTAGTAATCACATTTAACTAAAGCTCAATTTGATTTAGTGATAACCTTTAAAAGAGACTTTATATAATGAAATAGATAACTAAGTCCTAATTTAAGACAACTAATTAAGCTTAATTACTCAATTGAGTTAATTACATATAGCCTCACTTGATTTAGCTAAAGTTTAAGTCCAAAATAGTTCACTTAATCTCACTTACTAAAAGAGTAATTCTAAAGGTATTAAAGGGTAGTTTAGGAACTTCAATTAAAGAATCTTGGGTGTAACAACCCAAGAAGCTTCTAGAATTAGGATAAAAGTCAAAAATAAAATCTGGAAAAGCACAAAATCAGATATTTTAGGTTTAAAACAATAATTTCTTAAAAGAAAATAAGGCTATAAACAATAGAACCTTCTAGAAAGAGGTACAAATGTCCTAGCTGTTACAAAAGGATAAGAATGGACAGCTGTACCTGTATGATTTCAGCTTAATAGATAAGGTATATTCTCTAAAAGATGCTACCCCTAAACTCCCTATAAATAGACTACTTTATTCTCTGAAAAAGACACCTACACCTACACCAACAGACCTAAAACACACAGATTACTCTCATAGATTACATACTGAAAATCACTCACACTCTGAATACACTCTGAAAATACATTCTGAAAAAACTGAAATCGACACACAAACAGATTCAGAGATCTTTTCGTTCATTTTATACTGGTTTTGAACCAAAGCTCCTGAAATCTTTTCTCATTTTAGAAAATTTTGGTCTTAGAATCTCACCTTGTTTTGGGGTTCTACTATGGGTTTTTTCTTGGTAAAAGCTGAGGTTCATTATAGCTGATTCTTGCTATTGGTTATACTGTGGTTGTTGTTGCTGCATTCGTTGTTATGTTTAAGCTCCAGATTGCTCTACTCTTGACCTTTATTTGGTCTTTTTCTGTTGTTTTATCTGCTCTTAGGTATGTAATTATACCCTTAGATTGAATAAAATTTTCTTGTTTAATCCTGGTCTAAATATCTGCATCTTTTGTGCTCAACTTCAGATTTTAGTTACATATGTTCACATCTATTTTCATATGTCCTCTTAGACCAAATTTTGACTGTTTTCCTTATTTTCACAAGCATGCATATTTGGCTAAGTTTTTTTAGGATGAGTTTATACCTGATTTCCTGTTTTCAGTTGTTTGATTCTGAAAATTGCTTATGACTTTATCCCTGTTCGTGCTCCTTATTTGGTTGACACGTTCCTGTCAATATGTTATTTACTAAAGCTAGAATGAATGAAATATAGGGATTAGTCCCTACTGAACTCATATATATATTGAAGGTTGTGATATTGCAGATTTTGTATTCACATAAGCTACTTGCACCAATCAGCTCTAGTAACCACTTAGAAGATGGTGAAGCTATTATCATTAATTTTGAAGATTAGAGTAGATTTATTCATTTACTATATATGATTTTGTATAATATGAGGCTTGGAAATTTTCAGTACTGGTTTTAACATTTTCTCTTTTCTTTGGTTTAATGCTTGTTTTAGGTAATTAGTATAGTGTTCTAAAATTAAATCTGATGTATGTTGTGTTTAAGCATGATGCTAGGCTAGAACATGTAATGATATTCATATTTCTGGGATGGATTATTTCAAAGGCTCTCTTTTATTTCGGGCTCTATATTAAATCGGATAAATTTCGGACTGGTAGTCTCACTATGGAGACCCCAAAGAGATCTGAAAACAACGGGTCTTACTGGGCCTCCCATTCACGGCCCAGATCTCAAAATCCCTAAACATTATACACATGGCCTTTATATTTCTGTTTGTAACCCGACATTATAATATCTGGTCGTAATTTATTAGTATCATTAGCTCAAGTTTAAATTCCATATTCCTCCTATGTAATGTTTATTCTCACATGAATAAAATTAAAACTGGACAGCACGTGCTATACTTCTCCTTTGATTAGTAATGCTGAAAAACATGACTGACCCAGTTTATTTAGAGTGTGACTAGGTCTGATTTGAAAATCCTCAGTAGGCCCTTTTCCCTCATTTAGGTCCATAACAATTAGTTGCTAGGATACCCTAAATAGCTAAGCCCTATAGTCCAAATACATCAATGACCTTCACGTTATTCTTAAAAAGTCATTTAGGCAAACAAGTTCTACACTATAATACAATACTTTAGGCCCTTTAGCTAATTAGGATCATCAGTACTCAATGGACACACTTAGAATTCCCAAACATCAAAAATCAAAGTATACGTTTGCGTAACTTGAATAACTCTTTCTTTAGTAGCCAAATATTTTTCTTAAAATTGTGTACACATTCACATGACACAAATAAGTTTAAAAAATGAACATTCGTAGAGATGCTTTTAGGAGCGGATTTTAAAATATCATCGTGATTGCTTACATATTCGCGTGACGTGATCTCGATTTTTGAAAATCAAAATACGCGCTTGCGCAAATTTTTGACTATTTTTCTAAAGGAATCAAGTGTCGTAAATTACGTACACGTCCGCATGACATAATTTTTGACACGTCCAATTTCCACGGGTTTACGCATACATAATCCGTCTTAAGATAATTCTTTAAAATACAATTGAATAATAAAAAGCGGTAAAAATATATAAAAAATACATTTAGGTACTAAAATCAGTAATTAAACAATTTGGGCCAAGTTTAATCATCAAGCGACCGTGCTAGAACCACAGAATTCGGGAGTGCCTAACACCTTCTCCCCGGTTAATAGAATTCCTTACCCGGATTTCTGGTTCGCAGACATTTTAAACAGAGTCAAAAAAAATTTCTCGATTTAGATAAATGGTGTCTCGGAACACCATAAAAAATCCGAGTGGCGACTCTGAAATAAATAATCCCAAATTCGATTATGTCACTTAAATTGGAAAAACTCCCTTATTACCTTACCAATGAAAAAGGAGGTGTGACACCTAGATTAGAGCTTCTAGGAGTATTAACAGGATTACAAATTAATAGACTACAGTTAGAACTTCTAAAGACATTAACAAAGTCACAGATTCACAAATTCAATTAGAACTTCCAAAAGTACTAACAGAATCTCAGGCTATCAGTCCCGCTTAACTTTAAAGTCAATGGCATTATCACTTCGTTCTAAAAGTTTTAACTTCACACTAATCTCATTGAGAACAAAGCATGATATTATATTCAAGCATTAGCAACAAGAGATTCTCTTAGAGTTAACAAGCTAAGTCTAATCCATTTAGGAGAGTTTAGTGAAGTTTCAAAGACAATGTAGGCATGTATGGGATCAGGTAAGGGCAAGCGAAGGCATTGAAGAACAAAAATGAGTACAAGATCTGTCACGACCCAATTCCATATCAGGCCGTGATGGTGTCCAAATCCGTTGCTAGACAAGCCAACAACGAATAACTTAATAATTTCCCATTTTAACGAATTTCCCACATAGTGATTTTCCTTTTATTTAGAAGATTTAATGAAAGCCGATCTAAATTAATAAATGAAAACAACAAAAAACATTAATAATCGTGAGAACAAAACACAAAATTACAAGTCTATACGTGCCAAGATCAACTGTCACAAGTACATGGGCAACCTAGTAGAATATACAAAAGATGTCTATCCTACTGTCTGAAAAGGAATAGACACAAAAAAAATAAAGAGAGACTGTGGCATGCTGCTGAACGGCTTGGAAGGGTAGCTCACTATGAAATCTTGAACCCAGATCAAGGATGCGCGCCAGATGGGTAACCAGATGCACCTGCCTTAGATCCTGCATAGTTAAGTGCAGAAGTGTAGCGTGAGTACATATAACAATATGTACCCAGTACGTATCCAGTCTAACCTCGAAGATAGGCTTCTCAAAGAAGATTGGGGATATGTGTTAGTTTTTCCAATATTTGGAGAAGCGATTAAACAACTGGAAAATATGCTATATGAAAATTGAATTATCATTAATATGATCCTCACTTAGAAGATAATTCAAGTCAAATGGCAGAAGCATTTGTTGAACCAAAATTAAATATCATATTTTACCTGCAAATGCTCCTATTAAAATTAAAGCCCCTAAAGAATAAAGTTTACTTCACGCATGAAGTGTAGTAAACCGATCGGTTCCAAAGGTAACAATCCTTGAAAAATGATAAGAGAAAATGATCATAATGAGGAGGAAATGAGCTCTAGAAGATCCCACGATATAACATTTCATGAAACTCCAGAAGAAGTTCAGGTACCTAAAAATAAATAAAGTGATGAGATCTCAACAAGTTATGTCGCTTAGGAACAGAAATAAAATGATTGTCGACAATATATTTGATACAATATAGTGCACAATATTATAAAAGATTGTGAGGATCAGAGTTGTAGTCCAGACACCTGAAGTTGTCATGCCATTTAAATGCAAGTCATAACCTATATGACTCATTTGATTAAGAGCCTGTTTAGATGGGCTTATTTTAAGTGATTTTTAAGCCAAAATAGCTTTTAAGCTATAAGTTAGAAATTCTAGCTTTTGGCTTTTGGCTTGTTTTTGTCATTTTAGCTTAAAGTGCTTAAAAATACTTTTTTTACTTTATCCAAACATTACAAAATGACTTAAAAGTCGTTTTGGCTTTAAAGCACTTACAATAAGCTAATCCAAACGGGCTCTAAATCTATATGAAGATACCTGAAGGATTTAAAATGCTTGACGCATATAATTCAAAGTCTCGAAAAATGTACTCGATCAAATTATAAAGATATTTGTACGATTTAAATCAATCTGAGCGCATGTGATATAATTGCCTTAGTGAATATTTGCTAAAAAGAAAGTTACATAAATAATGTTATTTGTCCATGTATATTTTTTTAAAGAAAATGACATTAGAATTTGTTATACTTGTTGTTTATGTTGATAACATAAATTTTGTTGGAACTCCAGAAGAGCTCCAAAAGGCAATTGAATATCTTAAGAAAGAATTTGAGATGGAAGATGTTAAAAAGACGAAACTTTGTCTTGATCTGCAAATTGAACATTTAGCAGACAGATCTTTATCCATCAATCTTCCTAGAGAGAAAGGGTCTTAAAATACTTTTACATGGATAAAGAGCACCCATTGAGTACACCAATGGTTGTTCGATCACTTGAAGTGAATAAGGATCTGTTCCCACCTCCAAAAGAGCATGAGAAACTCCTTGGTCCAGAAATACTCTATCTCATTGCAATTGGTGCACTTATGTATCTTGCTAATGCTACAGGGCCTGATATAATATTTTTTTTATTAATTTACCAGCAAGGTATAACTCTTCTCCTACACAGAGATATTGGAATGAGATTAAGCATATATTACGATATTTAAAGAGAACTCTTGATATGAGTTTATTTTGTGCTAACAAGATAGTGCAGATCTTGTTGGTTATTATGTAGGTTATTTATCTGATCCCTATAAAGTTCGATCTCAAACTGTGTACGTATTTACATGTTGAGGTATAGTCATATCATGACACTCCACAAAGCAATCTATTGTTGCTACGTCTTCAAATCATGCTGAGATAATAGTTATTCATGAAGCAAGTAGGAAATACATATGGTTGAGATCAATGATTCATTTTATTCGAGAAATATGTGGGTTGAAATGTGATAAAAGATCCACAATATTATACGAAAACAATGCGGCATGAATAGCCCAAATCAAGAGAGGATTTATAAAAGGACATAGAATGAAACACATCTCACCAAAGTTATTCTTCACACATGATCTCTAGAAGAATGGTAATATCGATGTGCAGCAAATCCGTTCAAGTAACAAATCCTCCAAATTCATTCACTAAATCCTTACAAACTTCAACTTTTGAGAAGATGGTATACACGATTGGAATGCGGAGACTGAAACATTTGACATAAGGTTTTCATCAGGGGGAATAAAACACGCGTTTTACTTTTTTTTCCTTACTAAGGTTTTCCCACACGATTTTCCTTGAAAGGTTTTTAATGAGGCGACTAGCAATGCGTATTACTAGGTATGTATACTCTTTTTTCTTCACTAGAATTTTTTTCCACGGGGTTTTTCATAATAAGGTTTTAATGAGGCACATTATCTTTTAGTGAATATCTAGGGGGTGTTATAAATATATTATATCATGGATGTCTATTAGTACTCCGTTGTAAATAAGCTTCCTGAAGAAGCTTATCCATTTGGATTCCGCTGTAAATATGTTTATCTGTTTAGTACTCTATTGGAAATAAACATCCTAAAGGAACTTATCATTTCGGCACTCAGTTATGGATAAATATTACTCCTGTAGAAGATTATCATAGTTGGTATGATAACAACTTACAAGAAGCTTACATAGCAGCTTGCAGTAGGAGCTTACAAGCAGCTTATACAGCAGCTTGCAATAGGAGCTTACAAGCAGCTTATGCAGCAACTTGTAGTAGCAGCTTGCAAGCAGCTTACACAGCAGCTTGCAGTAGCAGCATACACATCAGCTTGCAACAACAGCTTACAGAGCAGCTTCCTTTCTTTTATAAATATAAATAGAAGAGATTTCAGTTCATCATATACATGAGTTTGAAGTTGAATAATATATAAATCTCTCTATATTTATCATCGATTTATTTACTTTACAATTTTTATTTTATCACAACATATATACATTTGAAATATTCTAAGTTATGATTTTTCGGACGTGGAGGAGTATGAGATTTTGTAAACAATAAATTGTAAATTAATATGCGGCATAACAAAATTACATGGTCGACGTGGACCAATAATTTATGTGAAGTAGAGAAATAAATTAAAGAAGTAGAACTAGCCAATAATTTTCTAGCAAAAGTAATTCCTAACTTGTCTGCTTATAGAGCCGGGAGTATGAAAGTTACTTAAATGATTACGTAGATTCACGAAATAAGTCAACATGGAGTGCTTAACCGAAAAGTACTTACTCCCTCCGTTTCAATAGATCTGAACCTATTTGAGTGGACACGAAATTTAAAAAAAATAAAGATTTTAAAAATTTATGATCATAAACAAGTTAAGAGTGGGTCCAGAGTATTTGTGTCTGTTCTTGAGCGACTGAAGTTCACATTATAAGGGTCGCCACAAATTTGTCTTTCAAAGGGTTGCCTAGTTAAAATCCAATTAACAAAGTAATCTGCACTTGCTGATACAAAGCATGTACTGTACATGTAATGTTTAGCAATTAGAAAGCCATCTCAAACGCACACGTTCACCCTAGTATGCCTTCACACATTTCATTACAGATGAATGTCCAGTGAGATATTACTGGATGCAGTCAAACTGCACAAGGGATAAAATAATGACTCTCCTATGCATACTGTACATTATGTTGGCATCTCTCTCTTTTCTTCAATATAGTAGTGCCCAACATTGCTAAAGAAACCTGCTAAACCTGTCAAAACTTGAAACACTGAGTGCTGCACTTTTCAATTTGATCTATCAGACCTTTTAGATTTTCACCTGGCAGCTCTGATTCCATCTGTTATGGTAGAATAGAATAGAACATTACTAACTCAGACTTGCTTGTTGTGACTTCCGACAGCTCTATGGCAGTGAGATGCATGTATGTCCAGATCACATTAGAAGATCTTCATAGTAACAAAGGGATTATTTCCCCTACACTGCCTGATATTGCTGGTTTGGATCATCTTTACATTTGGGTGAGGACGACTCGAGCAGTAAATTCACTCTATGGGAAATATCCTCTTGACGGCTGGCATTTTTGAACGTTTTCATTCGCTGGAGAATGCCTCCACCACCTTTTAACATCTCCTCAACCTGCATGGCATGCATCAAATTAATGAAATTACTACAGTATATTGGCTTCTTTTATCGTCCTTGTGGCATGGTATGTTAATGTTACTGAATAAGGTGCCAAGTTCTCTTGCAATTAGCCTAACATTTCCAAGCACAGTTGGAAAAAGCTGTGGGGATTGAGAATAAAAAAATGAACCAAATAAACTCAGAAAGATAAATCCTTTTGAGTACTAGTATTAACTAGATCCCAACTCAAACTACAGACGGCAGCATTTTAATTGCCCTTCCCCTTTATATAGCCAGAACTGTAATTCACATCAGATTTGTCTTTGGCCTAGGGTAAGGACAAGATCAAGGAACTGTCAGAGTTCTTCTTTTTTTTTATTACTAACTATGCATATTCCCGCTATGTTCCTAAACAAAAGAACAAACACACATAATGGCTTTGAATTGAAACAGATGAGAGGTTCTGCCTCTGCCAGTAAAGTTTTCTGGGTCACTGCAAAAATTTAGAACTGTCCAGAGTAGAAGCAAACTCTTTTTCCTGTAAAATACTGATCAGGAGTATCTTTATACTCCTATAATTAAGAGAACATAAAAAACTTAGATACTAGAAGACTGGACAATCTGAGGAAAAACCCAACCTTTACCTTCAAAAGGCTCCGCATTCTGTTATTATGATTCATACTAGTAATGTGCTCCCTAAAATTTCAAATTACATGCCTGGCTCATATGAGGCCGATCTGTCGAATTTTGCTGTATGCATAAAGAGGCAACCATAACCATTCGATTCATCTGTTCCGAGTCATAGGCATCACAAAGTGATGGATCAACTAACCCGCTGTGGTTCTTACTAAGGAGCAATGGTTTGGCCTGCAACATGGTGATCATGGTAAGTTTCAATTCTGGTTGAAGTATGATCTGTTGCCAGAAAAAGTGGCAATTTTAATCTACTACATTTGCTCCCTACTAACTGAAGGACATGCAGGTGAGATGATTGCATACCCACATCACAACACTATTGCGAGATTCATCCAAAGCTGGACGTCCAGAAATGAGCTCCAATAATAGAACTCCAAAGGCATAAACATCTGTTTTTTCATCCACAATACCATGCATGAAGAACTCTGGAGGGAGGTATCTGTCATGGAATTTAAAATGATATGTCACAATGGGAGATCATTATAGTATATATGTTTTGTTGGTAGAGATTATGTCTCCACAAACCCGAATGTGCCTTCAAACTGAGATACAGTGAGGTGTGTCCACTGATCAGGGAGCCATTTTGCAAGTCCAAAATCAGATATCTGCAGAAAACTAAAAGCCGAGCATCAAAATGCTGCAAATTGAAAAAAATAAAACCCCTATATATAGGTTATATTAGTTGTTTAGAAGTTCATGGACTATGGATCTCCTGACTGGAAGAGTGCAGCTTAAGTAGCGCATAAATAAAACAGAAACAAACAGCAATGCATTTTATCCCTAAGGCAATAAATATTCTTGTGTTCTATCACTTCGAAGAAAACTTCATGTTTGGGACAAGCACATAATGTTCCATCAAGAGATTAGGGATTGAATGAAGGTATTCTGACAAACGACATTCAATTATCGCTGAGAGGTACTCAAATGCCAGACAGAAAGCAATTTTAAAACATAATATAACGGCTTTTAAAATCACAAGCTCTGATTCAAAGAAGTACCTGAGCCTCAAAATCTTCCGTCAGCAAAACATTAGCTGTCTTAATATCTCTGTGGATGATTCTCCTCCGGCAACCCTCATGGAGATACGCTAGGCCAGCAGCAGTGCCTAGAGCAATATTATACCTATGGCACCAAGCCAAGTTACCCTTTTCACCTGAAAAGAATAATGCATAATATAGAAAGTAATTCACGGTTAAAAAACTACAAAAGGAATAAATTCAAATGAAGATATAATGACAGACCATTAAGCAGAGTTGCTAAGCTCCCATGTGGAGACAGAGGAAGAACAAGGTGCATCCCTCCTTCAACTCCATATCCAATAACACCAGCAACGTTTGGATGGTCGACATGTACTAGAATTCCGAGCTCAGATAAGTAGTCAGCTACCATCTCCTCTTGAGTTCCCCTGATCAGCCTTTTAACTGCAACTAGTTGGCCATCTTCAAGATGTCCCTTATATACTTCGGATGAACCTCCCTCACCAATCAAGTTTTCTTTGAGAATGACATAACGAATAATGAGCATCACAATATGGTTTTTAATCTGGTAATTTGCTAAGTAAATGGAAGATGCAAGCGCATAGCACAAAAGCAGTTGAAAGTTGAAAGTTAAATAAATTTTGAGTTGTTTTGACGTTCAAAGTGATATTTTCTTTCATGTTGGCTGCCTAAGATTCAATTAGTTGCAGGGACTATGATAAAATTAAATTGTCTAATCATCATACCACGGCTAAAATTGTCAGTAGCTTTCTGAAGGTCAGAGAGGAAGAAGTTTTTCCAGTGCGCTTGAAAGCAGTGACGTAAATCAGTATCTAGGTTAGGAGCAGGCACCATTGGCATGTTCTGTTGTGTACTCTTAGTTTTCCTTTTCGGTATTATCTTAATAGAAGGCAGTGAAGGTATGCTAGGATGGAAAGTATGCAAATGTATGGAAGACCCAATCTTTAGTCTTTTAATGAATCCTTTCCACTGAGATTGAAATTTTCCATCTGAATCTGATGAAGTGCTGGACTTGGAAGTTGTTGTTTCAGACTCTGATCCATCTTCGGGAGCATCTCTTGTAGACTCCTCATATTCGTTATCTTTAATAACTTTTCCAGTTAAATCATCTCGAAATTGAACTTCTCCAGTTGAATCCTTGTCTACTTTTCCTTCCGCCATAGTGAGACACCGCAATTCTAGCATAACATGATGAAATGTCACATATTATATACAAAGGTAAAAGGAATTAGCTGAAGAGAAGTAATATGAGCAAGAAAGCATCCATATAAAGAATTTTTACCTTCAGCAGAGATAGAAATGGAAGCACAAAAAAGCAGCTTATTTTGCCCCATCTTCGGAAGCCCCTTCTCTGGGGTTCCTTCACTGACATTGCAGGGAATCTCACTGTTAACACAATTAGAACTATCAGTTATTTCGACGAGTCATTTAATCAAACACATTGTATTAGGCGATTCTTGAAACACCCGGCCGAGCAAATGGCTTCTTCTTCCATTTTTCATTCGTATCTCCGGCCCTCCAACTTATCTCAGCTACCATTCTCTTACATATGATCTGCAATCCTCTTAGGAAAACTACTCAAAGATCCCAAGCTTTAAAGACAACAGTGGCGTGAAAAGTAATTGTTGTCCACACATACAGCGAAGATAGCATTTCTATTTATATACCCAAAATAGTTCTTATTATGCTAATAGGTTTTAATCTATATTATCCACCATTCTTGTATATATTTTATTGCATGAAAATGACACGGATGTATATCTGGATTAGACACACATTACGCATATATTAGCTACCCATCTGCTTAATATTACAAATAGCTAGCTACATCTACAACATTTCCCCAACCCCCACCCACCCCAACCAAAAAAAAATGAAAAAGAGGCAGCAGCTGCCTAACTGCCTGAATATATATGGTATAATATAACCAGTAAAAGGGAGATTCATAAATTGCACAATGAAAATTAACAAAAAAATGGTAAGAAGGGAAATTAAAATCATGATCAGAATATAGAAGATATATATATATATATATATATATACCATGGAGAAGCTGAAGGTTCACGAGTAGTTTTCATGGATTCTGAGGGAAAGAACAATGAATCACCAAATAACCTGAAACCCTGGGTGGCCCGGGCAGGGGAGAGAGAGCCTCTTCCAGAGAAACCAAAAATGGAGAGTTTTGCTAATGAATGAAAGAGAAGGAGAGAAGGAGATGAAACGGAAAGAGGGAAATAGTTGTTGTCATGTTGTTAACCTGAATCTTGCCTCTTGCCGGATCTCTATGCCCAAAACTCGGAATTTTCTGCATATTTACGTGCATGCATGTTTTTTCTTCCTAAACTTGCATGAAAATAACGCACGTTATTCAAATCACTATTTTTCTTAAACCACATAGTAGTGGCTTACTCTCAACATATATATTATCAAATCATCATATCATACTATATTATATTATAAGTATGAAAACTTTAAAGCAAGAAATTTTTTTTTTAAAAGTTTGGCATTTACAATTTATTTAATTTTCAGAAATCCCCAAAAACAAACTCCTATATTAACGTGGGAACCATCCCCAGTCCCACTATAAAAAGGAATCCTAATTAAAAACTCCCCCCCGAAACGTGGTTTCCTTATTTATTCCCTAAATGTTTTTTACTCGTCTTATGCTCTCTTCTTATTTCTTTTTCCCTTGTATGTTTCTCCTGTTATAACTCCATCAAACTGCAAATGATTAATAGGAATAATTTTCTGGAATTTTCATCACATTTCAGTTTTTTTCCTTTGATCTTCTAAGAGTTTTTTTATATTCTTTATTTCACCCTAGCAAGAGATTTTGGAAGAAGTAAGACCCTTACAGCATTTTGCTTTTCCTTTTCACGCAGTCTTTTAATTTTGCTTGTTGCCCTTATATTGACTACTACAAATATTTAATATTGAAAGGTCTTTATTAGAACAATTAGGTTCAGACTTACAGTAAAATGCTTTTATGCCATTAGTATTCTTGCTCAAATCTTCAGCTGGCCGGTTTATTTGTTTTTGCACTCCTCTTTGTGTGAGGCAATTATCTCTTTCAGGATAATTAAGGAAGTGATATTTTATATTTTTCTCAGTTTTGTGTGGTTCTTCTGCTTCACAAGGATGCATCTACAATCCCGTATATATTCATGTTACTTAAATTAGCAAACTTCATGTACCATTTTTTTTATAAAATCGTTGATTCTATTAATATTTCATGTCTCTATTATTCTTTCTTTAATTGGACTTGTATTTTTTATATTCCTCATCACACACATATTGTAATATTATTATTTATTCTCATTGTTTTGTTTGTCTAAGTTTTTTTTTTAACTTTTTAAAAAGTTAAATTTGAAAACTACAAGATAGAGTGTTAAAATTCTGATGAAGTACTAAAATATCAAACTGCCAGTATTTTACACACGATCATGCTCCGTTTTACAACACTGTTATATTTATAAAATTCAATTAGTATTTTTCTTTTGTCAAATTCACATATGAATGGACTCATAATTTTTTGGTAACAACTATGAATCAGCATTGATAACAAAATCAATCAAATACACCTAAAGAGCTCCTAGCTTCCTCAAGGAAACTGGGACTCCAAATCTCTACCAATGCTTCCTTCTAATAGTATATATTGTGAGAAAGCACGAGAGAAAATATATTATTGCTTATTTTTCTATATTACAATAAGTCCTATTTATATGTATACATAACACATAACTTATTCCTATTACCTAAGGGACTAAGGTTAATTACATATATCCACATAACTACTTTAACACTCTCCCTCAAGTTGGTGCATATAAATCATATGTACCGAGCTTGTTACATATGTAGCTAATACGAGGGCCAGTGAGAGACTTGGTGAAAATATCTGCAAGTTGATCATTCGAATTTACAAACTTTGTAGCAATCTCCCGAGAGTATCTTTTCTCTAACAAAACGACAATCAATCTCAATGTGTTTAGTTCTCTCATGGAACACTGGATTTGATGAAATATGAAGAGCAACTTGATTATCACACACAAGTCTCATCTGGTTAATCTTACCAAATTTCAACTCCTTGAGCAACTGTTTGATCCAAATTAGCTCACATGTCGCCATAGCCACTGCTCGATATTCTGCTTCTGCACTAGACCGAGCAATTACATTTTGTTTCTTGCTCTTTCAAGATACCAAATTACATCCTCCTAAGATACAATATCCAGACGTAGAATGTCTATTAAAAGGTGATCCTGTCCAATCGGCTGAGTATCCAACGACCTGCTCATGGCATCGATCCTCAAAGAATAAACCTTTAACTGGAGCCGATTTTATATACCGAAGAATACGGACAATTGCATCCCAATGAATATCATAGCGAGAATCCATAAACTAACTCACAATATTCAAATGAAAAGAAAAGCCAGGTCTAGTCACTGTGAGGTAATTTAATTTACCAACCAGATGGCTATATCTTGCAGGATTGCTAAGAGGCTCCCCCCTGTCTTGGCAGAAATTTAGAATTCGGATCCATCGGAGTGTCAACAAGTCTACATCCTGTCATTCCCGTCCCTTCAAGAATGTCCGTTGTGAAATCTCAATACCTGAGCTAGACTGAACGACCTCAATACCTAAAGAATATTTTAATCTGCCTAGATCCTTGGTCTGAAAGTGTTAAAATAGATGTTGCTTTAACTTAGTAATACCATCCTGATCATTGTCAGTTATAACAATATCGCCAACATAAACGACCAGATAAATACAGAGATTTGAAGTAGAATGCAGATAAAACACAGAGTGATCAGCTTCACTATGAGTCATGCCAAACTCCTGGATAACTATGTTGAACTTACCAAACCAGGCTCGAGGAGACTACTTTAGACCATAGAGGGACTGGTGCAACCGACATACAAGGCCACTAGACTCCCCCTGAGCAACAAAACTAGGTGGTTGCTCCATATAAACTTCACCCTCAAGGTCACCGTGAAGAAAAGCATTCTTAATGTTCAACTGATAGAGAGACCAATGGATGTCACACCTCCTTTTTACCCTATAGGGGTGGGATAATGGAGTTTTTCCAATTTAAGTGACATAATCGAATTTGGGATTATTTATTTAATTTTTTCAGAGTCGCCACTCGGATTTTTTACGGTGTTCCGAGACACCATTTATTTTTAATATCCCAAATCGAGGAAATTTTGACTCCGTTTAAAAAGTCTGCGAACCAGAAGACCGGGTAAGGAATTATGTTAACCCGGGAGAAGGTGTTAGGCACTCCCGAATTCTGTGGTTCTAGCACGGTCGCTTATTGATTGAACTTGGCCTAAATTATTTAATTACTGATTTTAGTACTTAAGTGCATTTTTAATATTTTTTTACCGCTTTTATTATTCACTTGTATTTAAAGAGTTATTTTGAGATGAGTTACGTATGCGTAAACCCGTTGAAATTGGATGCGTCAAAAATCATGTCACGCAGACGTGTACACAATTCTTGACAATGAATTTAATTAAAGAAATAGCTAAAATTGCGCAAGTGCGTATTTTGTTTTGGTTATAAAAGAAATCGAAATCACGTCACGCGAGCATGTACGTAATTCCGATAATAATTTTAAAATCCGTTCCTAAAAGTGTCTCTACGAGTGTTCATTTTAATTTTTATTTGTGCTACGTAAACGTAAACACAATTTTAAGAAAAAAAGGTGTATTTTAGTTATTAGAAGAATTATTCTTTATTCAGAGTTACGCGAACGTATACTTTGATAATTAACTATGTTTGCAAGTATAAAGTATTCATATATCTAATTAGGCATAGGTCTAAGCATTTATCACATCCAAATTGAGTTTTCTAAGTTAGTTTATAAGACTAGTTTAAGGAGGATTTTCAAATTACAAAATAGGGAGTCACTCAAAATCTTTTGACACTGATTTTTGCTAGCCTGGTATATGAGGATTGGGTCATTTGCTAGTTCTGGCCCAATTTAATGACAAGTATTTGAACATCCCTATGTTTAACTATCATGAAGAGGGAGTATTCTATTTAATTAACGCATAAAA
The DNA here is from genome assembly GCA_005239525.1 of Nicotiana knightiana. Lineage (NCBI taxonomy): Eukaryota > Viridiplantae > Streptophyta > Magnoliopsida > Solanales > Solanaceae > Nicotiana > Nicotiana knightiana. The sequence goes on from ML383779.1 coordinate 36,315, forward strand.
TGACAGAACTCAAATGCACATAATGTAAACGTTTATCCGGGCATGTTTTGAACTACAATTTTAAAAATATACTAGGAAAACTCATTAGCCAGTTAAACACTTATTTCTTTTAGTTAACATAGTAAGCTAATTTAGTACTAAAATTTAGTTAACATAGTAAGAACCTGATTTTAATACCAAAAGAAGAATCCCGTGAAAGGAAGTGGCAGACGAATTTATATAATTGGATTCCTAGCATACACCATATGGTATTGACTATAAAGCTAAAATATAGCTCTAAGGCTTTGGGCCTTGTACCCCAGGCCCAACGACCTTGGGTTTAGACTTATTCGGGCCTATTAGGCCATTTTACAAGTCTGCCCTGTTTGCTTAACAAAATCGAAACTGCTGGACTCATGATGGTCCATTATTACAGTCCAAAATTAAAGAAAAGGGAAGTAATATGGTCTGCTTTACAGAAATAAATTTATACATATCTATGAAATACAAAAAGAAGAAACAAATTTATACATAAATTTCAACCTAAATGGCTATTCCAACTATTGTCGCTTTAATTTCAAATGTGTTGAATCTGCTCATGCTTCTAGTTCAAAGGATCGAACACCTGCATTTTTTACCACTGGTTTTCGAACAAACAAAGTAAATTTGTGCATCATTAAGGATGACCATTAGGGGGTCAGATTCATTTCCCTTAGTGTTGTTTTTAACAGTAGAATTTTGTAATCTAAGTATGTGGTTTGAGCAATCAAAGTAAATATTTATGCACTTTTATGGAGTGAATCTGATCATTGGGGGCCAGATTCATATCCTTTAGTGCTATTTTTCAAAGTAATACTTTATAGCTTTAATCATAGGGATGCATACAAAACAACATAACCATAAAGAAAAACTGGAAGGTAAAATAACGCAGATTTTAGGATGAACCCCAAAGAATCTCGAAACAAATAGCTAACACATGGCTAATTGAGACTAAACAACACAAAGTTTACATGTTCATACTCTTAAAACAAAAGAAAATCAGACAATACCAATTATTTTTCAACACAAACAAGCACATATTTTTGAATCTAAGAACTTCATTTAAAGCAAAATTGTTACATACCTTAAGAGTGAAAAACAGCAAGAAAAATAGACCAAATAAAGGTCAAGAAAACCAAAACTATTTGAAGCTTAACACAGCAGCAGGACCAGCAGTAAGAAAACCCAGAAAATGATAGCTTTAATGCCAAAGATTTGAGTAAAAATCAGCCAGAAAAGTAGTTTTCCCGGAAAGAAACCACAGCCACAAGAAGACCAATTTTAGATTGTTTTTTCACTCATGATTTCAGTATTTTTTCCAGTGTTTTTCTATTTTTTCTTCAGAGTAATAGAACAGTATTTTCAGTGTGGTAATTGTGTTCAGGTCTGTAGGTATATTTTTTCAGAGGATAATGTAGTCTATTTATATGGAGTTTAGGGGTATCATCTTTTAGGGAATATACTTTATCTATTAAGCTGAAATAGTACAGGTACATCTGTCCATTCTTATCCTTTTGTAACAGCTAGGACAACTGTACCTCTTTCTAGAAAGTTCTACTATTTACAGCGAAATTACTGTTTTTAACCTAAAATATCTGATTTTGTGCTTTTCAGATTTTGTTTTTGACATTTATCCTAATTCTAGAAGTTTCTTGGGTTGTTACACCCAAGATTCTTCAATTGAAGTTCCTAAACTACCCTTTAATACCTTTAGAGTTACTCTTTTAGTATTTAAGGTTAAGGGTTAGGTTATTTATCAAGTGTTAACTAATTTCATCCTAATTGATTGATTAGGCTAATAGTTAAACCTTAATGAAGCTAAATTTAGACTAACATTTGATCCTAAGTGAGCCACTTTCAGAATTTAGGTTAGATTAATTGAAGTAAACTTGTTAACTTAGTAGTAGGAAGTTTAATCTTATTTAGTAGTGAGGTTAGATAATTTTAAAATAATTAATTGAATCTTAATTTGTTTTAGGACTTAGGTTAATTAATGAAAATAGTTAAGTTATTAGACTTAGTTAATTATCCTATATTAAGACTTAGTCCTTAGTTTCAAACCTAAGCATAACCAGTTAAGTGTAATTAATTCTCTATTACTTAACCAAATCAGAACCCTAATTAATTCACTCATAACTACTTAATCAATTAACTTAGGTGGAAGACTAACATGCCGTCTTTAGGACATCTCAGATGCAAATTTTTCCCTAAGAGTTAAGATTAGATTGACTTAACACTATAAATAAGTAATTAATTAAAGGTAGTTGGTTAATTTAAGTGACCATCCTAAGACATGTGGAATTAAACTAAGATAGAGGCTGGTTAATTAATCCTCATATATAACTCATAAACTAATCTAGGGGGAAAAAAGTTGAAGGAAAATCTGAGATCCTAAGCTGAAACTAAAATCGATTAAATCATACATAAAGAAATGCTCACGATTAAAACTATAACACCATGAGAATCAGGTAGGTGTATAAAACCCTAAGTTATAGTCAAACTGGGTGAGTCATGATTATTAAAATTAGACTACAACTAAAAACTTGAACGGTCATTAATCAACTAAAGAGAATTGAGGTTCAATGCAGACTTATAACAACCAAATCAAGGGTCTAAACCTAACATATTCAACCATGATGAGTAAATCAACACCCCTAAGAAATTAGCCAATCATTTTTAGAAGAAGACACAGTTTGAGAAGGAATCTGGAAAAACCCTAATTGAAATTAAACTAATTAATTCATGCATTCGAATCAACATTTAGAGAAACAAAATTCGCCAAAATCCAAACCAATTAGTTCTAAAAATCTGAAATAAAACAGACAACCTAAGAATACAACAAACAATTTTTAACACATAAATGATTAAAACGAGAGAAGGAGAGTACCAGTAGATTAGAACAAGTTTGGCCGGATTCTGGTGGCTCGCCGGATTTTGGTGGGGTTTGAAACGAATCAAACCTACGTGAATCACTTGCTCTTGTCCAAAACAAGTGACTCACGCAAGTCTGAGCCATTAAATCACTCTAAATCATCCAGATTTAATTTTCTAGGGTTTTCGATTTCTTAAATTCGGAATTTGGGGATTTTGGTGGGGTTTTTGGAGGAATGGATGTTAGGAGGTGATTGAGGAGGAGGAGTAGAGTGCCTGGTGTGATTTTGGTGTTGTTTGGGGGGTGCTCCGCCGCCAGTGAGGCGATTTCCGGACGGCGGAGGTGGTGAGTATTCTGAGGGCGGAGAGGAGTGGGGTTAGGGGAGAGTGAGTTCTGGGGGGGCGGGGGG